>WSLO01000208.1:0-24041 GCA_019677385.1 Ceratobasidium sp. 392
CCGACTTATATGCATTCAGTCAGTGACCTTACGACATTCTCGCGTAAGGCTCGGGGTGATGTCCCTCCCCCGCTTGTGGTGAGTTTTCGCGGGTAGGATATTGGGTAGATCGCTCATTCAGGTCCGAATCGTAGGGTGCGTCTACAACCGTGATAGGTAGCCAGATGTATCTCTTTGGCGGCCGACTTGTGGCCCAGCGTCGTATGGTAGCCGACCTTTACCGCTTTCACCTTGCGGAGCATACCTGGGAACGCCTACCTGCTCCAGAGACCGACCCAAACGCGCCGCCTCCTCGGTATTTTCACTCGGCCGACGTGTGGAATGGTCATCTGGTTATCTTTGGCGGCATGGGATACGCTTCTTCACCTAACATACCCGATGATCTCTGTGTTCTCTCAGACGTTCGTCTCTATTCTCTCGCTGACGCCTGCTGGTTACCTGCTCCGCCCGTGCTTTCACCAGCAACAACTCTTGGTCCTGACTCAGATCTAGATCCCACCCTTTCTACTGGACCTCGTTCTGATCTGGTTCCTCGTGCACGCTATGCCCATCTCTCGGCTGTCTCCGCAAATCACTTGTACATTATTGGAGGTCAAGATATGACCAATGCCTGGCTTGACGATATTCACGTCTTCGATCTTGTTGCCCGCACGTGGATTGCACGAGTACCATATCCTCGTCATTGTGGCACGTACCGTAGCGTTGCGGTGTGTGCTCCAGAGCGCGTGGTCAACCCGCCCCGTGTTTTTGCTAACATCCACGATGATGGCCCTGGCAACCAGGACGAGTTGGTTGAACTGCCGTTCACTGCGGACGCTACTCCGAAGTGTCCAAATAACATTTACTTGTATTCAAATCACAACGTACGTACCCACCCGTGTTCGTAGTTAGCTCAATCGATCTCAACGCCTTCTAGTTCACAGATGTCAAACGCGAGCTCCAAACCCTTCACCCGACGCCCACCATTCCTGACAGTCCGTTTTCACTCACTGACGCCTCCGCACTCCTCACCGGGTCTTCGCTGCCCCCGGGCCTTCGCTTTCCAACTGGTGCATTGCTTGGCACCCATTTGCTTATTGCTGGCACCTACCTTGCGCATACGTTTCAGTCTTATTCACTCTGGGCGCTTGACTTGCGAACATACACTTGGGCTCGTATCGATCCTGGCGCTGCACTTTCCCGTGGTGCATGGGGTCGTGGCGTTGTCTGGGGAGCCGGCGGCCGGTTTGTCGTTTTTGGCAACCGTGAAGGGAACTTGGTAGAGGACTACAATCGTCGCCTACTTAGCTGGGGTGATGTGGCGTATGTCGATCTCGAGGCATTTGGTGTCTATAGCCCCCCACGACGGATGTTTGCCGCGTCAATCCCACCTATCCCCGCACCAGACGCAGCCATAAACACCTCAGGGGAAGATCCCGCTCAGTTGTCTGCACTAGCGCCGGTAATACTGGGCCTGAAAACTCTTCACCAGCACAGGCTTTCCGATTTTGATGTTGTAGCAGACGATGGTCGGCGGATCAAGTGTTCAAGTGCTGTGCTCGAGGCGCGTTGGGGGTGGTTTAGGCGCCAACGCCAGCTGTTTCGTAAGCGAGCGCACAAAATCGAGGCAGACTTGGCTAGGGAAGGGGGTCGTGGGAGGTCAGGATCCAGGAGTAGGAATGGCGAGCAAGAAACAAGCACCTCACGGGATCAAGGTGTTGTCGTGGGCGACGATGATCTTGCTGAACTCGATCCACGTCTGTCATCAAGAGAGCTACGACTGTCGGAGCCATATGCGGTAACGCTCGCGTTGCTGCAGTACTTGTACACGCTCACTTTAACAACACCTCTCCAACACGCGCCACCCGTTCTGAGCGCGTTATTATTGATTGCCTGCACATATACGGAGGAGCCTATTTCGGACATTCAAGAGGCAGAGGAAAGCCGCTCAGCGACGGTGCGCTCAAGGCATGCGAATGGCAACGGCAATGGACACACCAACTCCTACAGCCCTGAATCCTCTCCCTTATCAGCGGCATCACCCCTTTCGTCACACCCTCGCCTTCCCCAGTTTGACGCACTGCCACACCTGACCTCGCTCGTCAAGCATGCAATGCACCGAGCATTGAGCACGACTAATAGTGTGGGCGTATACGAGGTTGCTACTTTATGCGATTGCCAGAGCTTACAGATCCGGGCTTTGAAAGTAGTCATGGTAAGTTTCGGTTGGGTGGGCGCAAGCCCCCAAAATGTAACACGCCCGTTTGCATCGAAACTAAAAACGTTGCTGTTCTATTCTAGGCTTCGAGCAAGAAGCAAGTGCATAAACAGCGTCAACATGGTTCTGGCTCTGGGCCCAGCGGTAGGCCTCGTGGGATGTCCGATGCCCCTCCACCACCACCACCAAACGGGCGGCCAAGAACTGCGGAAGGTACAGGTGGCCCTTCTGTTGGAGGAAACAGTACGTAAAATACCTTTTGTCGTGATCTTTCTCTTTGGATGCGGTGTCTGCTTCCCCCTTCTAGCTAGTATAGATGATTAACTATTTTGTATACAACTGGATTTGTATGAGTACTTCACGGCTGGGTCTTTGAATCGGGTGGTTAACGTTTGGTGGGCCACCCACGTATTTTCATCCCTCGGTGTGGGGCCCCACGTTCCATCTTCCATCTCTTCGTCAGCGGCTGTTGGTTTCAGATTAATTATTTACCCATCTTATCGCTCTCTGCTGCCGCCGGGTAGTGTTTGAGTTTGATGGCGAATAAAATACCTTCTTCTCGTTGTTCGACCTTTTAGTTCCTGTTTCTTCCTCCCTTGGACAAGATGCTGATTTCTCTTATGTTTGATCACGTGTAGATATCCCAGCCGCCTCGCCCCGACAGAAACGCCTACACACCGCAGATGGAACGCGCCCTCGCAAACCGCTCGTCGAAACCTTTTCACATGTACCAAGCGAAACCGGACCTCCATTTGGACCTATCCCAAAATATTCCCCTCCCACCGAGCCACCTCAAGTCAACGATCCCTTCGACAGCATTGGCCGCCGAGGTTATAGGGGAGTCCTGGATGCCGTCGGAGATGGGATCTACTCTGAAGATGGAAGGCACCTCTCTGATCGGCAACACGGACCGCCTCGATCCATCTCGCGTGGTGATGATGGGTCGCGGTCCGGCTCTCGGAACGCCAATGGCGAACTTCGATTACATTCCCAGAGCAGCCACGCCGCCCTGCGCGAGACTCACGCGCGACATCGCCCAGCCCTTGACGAGCATGGAAACCCGGCAGGCGTTGATTTGGAGCAACGGAAAGAGCAGATCGTTAATCGCTGGTCCGGACGCATATCCTTGGGCGACAGTGACGAACATCACCCTGACCAGCGACAACCACGCCTAGATACTGGGCCCGAGAGGTCTCGCTCTAAACCCAACGACGAAACTTCACTCTCTCCCTCTCGGCCACAACGCTCGCTTACCCATTCACCCTCTTTTACGGGTGGGGCAACTCTTGTTACCGTTCCATCCTACTCTTCCATGTCGTCAGGCCGCCCGGCTAGCACAAGTTCCGGTGGATCTACCTCCGTTCGCACTCCAACCGATCATGTGTCGCTGCTTCAGAGCTCTCGATCGGGAGGACATCATTCCCAGGGGAGCGAGACAACTTTACGACCAGCCACCCAGGAAACTCGTCGTGTGATGGTCGGAATGTCGCCGTATGGTGTGCCAATTTACCGTGAAGTGCGTCAAGACGGTTCAGATCCGGCGTCTGAGACTACGGGCACTCAGCGGAAGAAGGACAAAGATAAGGGGGCGTCCGGAGGGAAAAGTGAAGGCGGAGGCGGGCTGAGCTGGTTATTGTCGCCACAAGCTAAAGCAGAAAAGGCTGCCGCCAAGGTACAGGCCAAGATGGAAAAGCGGGCACGAGAGGCAGCGGAACGCGAGGCCGCGGCGATGAAAGAAGCTGAGCGACGCAAGCTTAAGGAAGAAATGCAGCAGCGTATTGCTACAATCCGCAGCGGAGGAAACGAACTTCAGGCGGAAGAACTCTCCAAGATCAACGCGTATCAGTTCGCGTTCGTAGGCAACATGTAACGTTAGGACTACTCTTTTCTCACTTGATCGGGCTTGAGACTACTGTATGTATTTGTAGCCAACCTTAACATACTAATCGATCACATAGTAAGCGCGACGCTCCTGTGAAAGGCGAAGGTCCTCATAAAGGACTATCTTACGCGCATATAGGCTGTAGGCTTTGAGACCACACCAGAACAGACGTATGACGTCACGTCACGGTATGCTAATGAGCAAGCTACTCTTCGTGCAAACCACCACCGCCCAATAGAACGCCACATACAATAGCCGGTGTTGAGCTCGGATACCTATGTCTCTCAGTGAGGATATCAAGCCCTTTAGTATTTCGGTTTCGGATCAACAGCTGGACGAACTGGCTACGAAGCTCAGGCTTACTCGTCTACCTGATGAACTAGATCTCCCTGCCGGACAAGAATGGGATTGGGGCATTCCGCTCGCTGTTCTCAAGCCGGTTGTGGACTATTGGCGTACTCAATACGACTGGCGCGCCGTCGAGGAGAAACTCAATCGCACGCTACCCCAGTTCACGACGGAGATCGATACACCCAGCCATGGCATACAAAAAATACATTTTGTCCACAAGCGCTCGGATAATCCATCAGCAATACCACTTATATTCGTGCACGGGTGGCCGGGCAACTTCCTTGAGGTAGAGTAAATATGTCTAGCCGGGCCATTGGTGCTGATATACTTGCGTCCCAGGTTTCCAAGATGATTGACGATTTGGCAAACCCAAAGGATCCCAAGCACCCTTCGTTTCACGTCGTCGCTCCGTCGTCCGTATCTTCAGTTGATATATTGACTATGCAATCTCAACTCTATCCATCTAGACTCCCGGGATTTGTGTTTTCTCAACGCGCAAACACTCCTGGGATGGAAGCGCAAACAACTGCGTTGGTGTTTGACAAGCTTATGGCAAAGCTAGGATACGAGCACTATCTTGCGCAAGGAGGTGATTGGTAGGTCTGAAATGCACCGATAACCGATTCGGAAAACTAACTGAGTATAGGGGAGCGCTAGTCTGTCGTGGATTTGCAGTTTACCACCAGGACAGTTGCCTAGGCATACACCAAAATTACTGGTTCTCTGGAGCACCTACCTTTGCTCAAAATCCTCTGATATCCCTCAAAGTCATGCTTGGACAATATGGCTTGCCTGGCGGTTACCTTAAACACGAAATCGAAGGAATCAAAGCCGGAAGAGAGTTCGCAAAAGCAGGATCCGCTTATGCAAACATTCAAGAGACAAAACCGCATGCAAGCTCAACAGTCTTGATCTAAATGGGTGATATTTTACTTATGCACTCCCCTGCTTGTAGACACTTGCCGTCGCTTTGACAGGTTGGTTTAACTCAGATTTTAGGCAGCAGTAGTACCGAATAACGCAACTATTCGTAGATAGCCCTGTGGGGTTGCTTGCTTGGATTGGCGAAAAGCTATATGCATGGACAGATAACTATCCCTGGACACCCGAGGAGTGGATTACCTGGACCATGTTGTAAGTCTTCGCTCTGTTTCGGATGCGACATACATAGGCCGACTTGTTTATGGCCTGTTCGTACGTGGTGCTTCCGCAGATACTGGATAGATGGCGAGTGCCGCAGTCTAAAATACTCGGTTTCAACTTATCGGGGAGCATACAGGGCCCGCAGGAGGGTTGAGATTTTATAAAGAAAACTTTCCCAACGTGGCCGCCATTAGAGCAAGCTCAATCTCCGAGTGTCCTATTGGATTCAAATGGTCACCTACACCTTTTGGGTTTTCGAGTTTCCCAAAAGAGATCGTACCAACCCCGCTTGAGTGAGTTCGAACACCTGTTTGTCGTTATGCTACGAGTTAAAACGAATGTGTTGGGAAAGGTGGGCTGGTTTGCGTCAAAACTTAGTGTACTCGAAGGAACATTCTAGAGGTGGCCATTTTGCAGCGTGGGAAGTGTAAGTGATTTAAACTCACCTGTTATCCATTCATATAGGTAGTTAATTTGTGAAACAGGCCTGAGTTGCTCGCTGAAGACATTCGAAATTTCGCACGAATCGTCCAATTAAAAGACGCCCGTCTGCGCCATAGCACCTGAAGTCCCGCTATATAAAACATGTTTGAAGCTCTAAGGATATACGAGCAAGTTCAGAAAGCGAGGACTATTGCGCATATAGCTACGGAATGCATAGTGTTCAAAGCACTTTAGAGTCAAGCCGGGGCGGCCAAACACTGTCCTGCTGTTATGATACTAGATTCAACTAGGCATCCACAACGGTAGTAATCAAGACTCAACATACTGGGCTTTCAACAACGGACTGTTGTATGTTTTTGCAACAATAACGTGCGAGCGATACAGATGATAGCCCTCAGATGGGATTAAGAGAAAACACATAAGAGCGCACAAGGAGTAGCATTACGGAGTGGAACGTAGTACTGGTGTTCACTTGGGGATGCAAATTCCGTCTGGGTTTTCTTCGAATTATGATGCTACTCCCATGGAAATTTCAGACCGTTTCACTTGCCATACAGACGAGGGGCCCGCCAGAACACGTGCATTGTCCTTGGGATTGTCCTCACGACTTGGACCGTGGCTGAAATAATCTTAAACCTCGAGCGACTGGTCTCAAACTTGTTCAGAACCCCTCTAAAACCTTGGTGATCACGTGTGTATCTTTGGTGCGCGTTCACGGCGCGTAACTCCAGCCGATCTCCCTTTCCCAAACACCACACCTCCAAGAGTCGGGTATCGCTTTACACGATACCATGACATCTGGTAGGCATTCCGAACACTACAATCATGTGCCAGCACACGTTAATCAGTTTGGGTCAAAATTAGAACATACGCCTGTTGTGGCGAATTCACTTCAACCAGTTCCGTCTGGTAAGTAGACACGCACCGGAAAAACCTCCAATGAAGTCTCAGCCTGGATGCAGCGTCCACGAACCAGTCGCTTGTCACTCTCAAGAACAAGAGAGTTATATTCAAGCAGCAACCGCTAGGGCTTGACCAAGCATTATCGACGATTAGTGGTGAGTCAGTCTCTGGCTGTCCGCTTTTGAGCTCATGAGATGCTTATGGAGTGTACTATAGAACGACTCAATTTCCACACGCACTTACAGACTGTATCCGGACCTCTGAAGGAGTTTCCACAAGCTCACCTTCCTCTGATAGCCAAGTTAGTTCATGAGAGGTATGGTACACCCTTCCAACATGTACTCTAGCACGCTCACGCCACGAATTAGTGAGGAGACGTACCATCATGCCGCGAGTAGGATACACAAGCTACTAGCCGCTCAGATACCTTCTGCTACCACGACTGGGACTCCGGGGGACACAATACTCCCTAAGTTTGTAGTAGATACGGCAGTTAGGGAAGTGTCTGATCGAACCAATTGGGGCGTTGAAAATGGTGTTGCAGTATGTACAACAATCGGATTATGCTTTGGCTAAATTCTAACATTTCATACCCATATTTAGGGAGCGACTATTTGGAGGCTTGAAGTTAAAGATCGAAGCATGCTTCCCCCAGAATTCCAACAGGTTTGCGAGGAGCGATGGAAAGAACGAAGCAAGGTACTGGTTATTAATATCGTGCTTAACGTATACTCATTTGTGCAAGGCCAAACTAGAGATCCAAGCTGCGCTCTCTAACATGTCTGAAGCAGACCGTGCGCAGTACGTAAAAGCTACGGGGACGACTGCCGCATCAACAGACAAGGTTTGGCTTTCTTGTGTCTATTGAGTAGGCGCATCAACTAATGTTAGCACGGTAGGATGTCATCATGGCCTCTCCAACCAAAGCAGACAAGGCAGATTCCTCTGCGAAAAAAGGGGCGGCGCGTGCTAAGAAGCAGGCTGACTCTGACAACGCTCTCCGGGATAAGGAAAAACTCGAGAAGAAAACGGCCAAGGCGGAGAAGGAGAAAAAGGAAGCGGAGGTAAAATGCATCTGATATACTAGTTTGGATAAACTCACAATTGCCCTTTAAAGGTTGTCAAAAAAAGCGCCGCTGCTTTTGCCTCTTTCTTTACCCCTGCCCGCCCAGCAGTTACGCGGGTAAAAACGGATGATGTCGGACTATCTGACTACGACCAGGCATTCAAATCTTTCGTTGTCAAGAAGAATACTGTACGCACTCCGGCGAACCGGTTTGCTCAAGTGCGAGCACAATTGCCCACGATGGCGCCGTCTAACTCCAAAGAACTTCTGAGGCAATTTTTGGACTCGGCACCCGCGAAACAACGACACACCATTTCCCGTTCGTCTCGTTCACAGAACCTCGAAGTTCGTGCAATCATGAATGAACTGAACGACGCGGAGGTGTTGGGTGATAGCAAGACAGTGAGAAGGTTGACCGGTTTGTTAACAAACCGCAGAGTGCTCCCTGCCAAGTTATTCCACTTCCACGAGAATAACAAGCCTGCCTACTATGGTGAGCTAGTCTGAGTTTTTGGCCCGCTCAAATATAATTTTCTTGCTGCCAATAGGAACGTGGACCAAATCCTCTCCTAGCATACGGGCACGTCGACCGTTTGGAAAGGCTGAATCGCTGGATTATGACTATGATAGCGACGACGATTGGGAAGAAGAGGGCGAGGGCGAAGCTATTGTTAGCGATGGTAGCGACGATGACGACTCGAGTTCAGATGACAACGAAGAAGGCTGGCTTGTGGATGACGATGAAGTTGAAGAGATCCCAGCGGAGGGTGCGGAGGAATTAGCCGAGGAGTCATCTGCAAAGCGCAAGACCGATTTGGCAACGAAAAATAAGGAGAGCAAACGGCGGAAAGTCGAAAAACTCGCCCCCTTCCAAAAAGGGCCTTGTTGGGAGGCAGAAATTGGTCAATGCTCATACGAACCCTTCAATGCGTATCGCATACAGCTCCTGAATGGTACGTCATGAATTAGCTTTGTTGCTCGTGTAATAACCAAGATATATTGTGTACAGATTGTCCTTATCCTGTGGATCCTTTCACGTTCATTTCAGAATCCTCCAGCTCAACAATAGGTGCTACACCCGCCAGCGGTTTCAACACAACACAACCAGCAGGAACTTTTGCGGTACCAGCGCCTCCAACCTTGGTCAACGATGTCGAAACGCCAGGGGTTCTAGGACCGTCGAATAAGGCAAATTCATTCATGAGGAAGGCTACCGATCCGGCAGGCATTAAGAACCCGTTCCCAAACACTCATCTACCCGAACTATATGGGTTAATTGAAGGCAGCGAGAAGACTCTGAAAGGCCTGGTGGAAGATTTATATCTTGCCCTTAAGAGGTATCCAGGCGTCAAGAAATACGCTATCGAGGCAAAACTAAGAGAGGTCGCGGATAAAGGTCGGTCAGTGGACACACCCAACAAAAGATGGCGGGTGTCGGATGAAGCATGGGTGAGTATTTCTTCTTGCCACGAATACCGCCTTGCTAAATAGTATGTAGACTGCGATTGGGATGACGCGTCCAGGCTGAATAGTTTCTGTTCTCTTTTTATTCATCACTCTCTTTTGGTTTTTCTGTATCATGAGCTACAAACGTTTTACTCGTTGGTTTCGCCGAACATAATGTGTATATTTACGGATCCAACTGCGAGGTTCGAATACAACTCTAGAGCTAGGACTACTACATAGTAGCGAGGCTGTAGCAGGACTTGGCCGGGGTTTCCTGCTGCCAAGTACATTTGCCCTGTCTGGTGTCTCGCGTCCTCTTCTAACGCAGCTATTCAAATAAGATTAGTCTTTCAAGCTACATCTTACGTGTTCCATACGTTCGCGCGGCTTTGGCGAGTATCTCTAAGCAACGCGGAAAGCTCACGAAGGTGATGACGACTGGGCTTGGTGTATGGTCTTGTTTGCGTGAGAATTGTGTAATGACCTCGTGAAGCCCAGCCCCTTCGATCTATCCATCCTCTCCCACCACCAGCGTAGCGAGTGGACAACCAACATACTTAGTATTAATTGCTTAGTTCTCGTTGCCTTTTTTCACCTATTCTGGGTTCAACTCTATTTGTAGAAATCATTTCCATTGCAACAGGTCAACTGTCGCGTCCCCAAAATCTTGACATCTCGTCTATCTACATCTGTCCTCCTTGACAACCGACACCTCGCCTCTCACAAAACGCTTTTCGATTCTTGTCGACGTTTTTTCTTTGCGCAGCCGCCTTTTTTTCACGCTGGCTTAGTGGTCCAGCCAAGACAAGATCTGGCGCGTCCCTCAATCTGCATAATACCTAATTAACTCGTCACGCCGCAATACCTCAAGGATCACGTTTCGTACTCGCTCTAGCGATCTAAATTGAAGAAAAATTATAATGTCGCTTTCATCTACTCCAGATGGGGGTTTTACGAGGCCGTCTGGTAAAACGCCTCCGCCACCTGCCCCGTCGGCTGCTTTTGCCAAACGGTAAGCGATCACGTCCGCATAAATAGCGTATAAAATGCTGACCCTCAACGGTAGCGCCCGAGAGCTGCAAGCACAGGAGAGCCTTGGAGGTGCTCGTTACCGCCCTCCCGCGCTCCGCAGCGCCAAGGATACGCCCACGTTGGAAGAGAGTACTGGCAGCTCTGCAGGAGCAGATCCATCCGCTCTTGCCCCTCCATCTTTTCCCCCTGGGTTCAGGAGAGCAAGGGCTGGGACCTTGCCTTCAAATGTTCAATTGGCAGCCCAGCGCTACGCCTCGACGCTCCCCTCTGCTCCCATGTCGGAGTTTGAACAAACCAATGAAATCAGCAATAATACAAACCTTAATATGGCTACCCAGGCCAGCGTTGCCCGGCCCTCTCTTCGTCATGCAAATTCTATGGCCCCAACCGTGTCTTCGACCACCATCGGAGGAGAACGCAACAGTCGCTTACGGTCCGGCTCTCTCACGCTTCCCAGCACTGGATTATCCAACGCGTTCGGTCCTTCAATTTTTTCCTCTTCTTGGCTGTCGAACAACGGCGCTGGTTTTCCTGTGCTAGATGAGATGCGATCTATCACCTCGGGTGACTCTATCATGGGCGCTGACGAATACGATGTGCACACGCTTGATTACCTTGGCTTAGACGATGGCCCATCCGCTCATGGTCGTCTAATGCCCGTTCCCGCCACCGTTTCCGAACTTTGCAACCAAGCCCAAGCTGCTATCGTCGGCCATCAGACGCAAAATCCAAGCCGCAATCGGTCCCAAACCATATCGAACTTTGCTCGTGCTCGCAGCGGGACCACCTCCATGATCACTGCCCCGACTATCGAACGCTCCGATGACGAGGAGGAAGATGATTACGCGTCTCCCGCAGGGGGTTACGGCCGACAGCGAATGGACTCGTTCGATGGAAATAGCGGACTGTATGGAGGGAACAGCGGCTACGTTGCCAAAGGATTCCGCCAGAGCCAGCATCTTGGTCCCAACTCCAGTTTGCTCGCACGGCCCCGAGCTATCTCTGTTGGCGTTTTAGATGACCCAAATCGGGCTGCTGCGCAAAGGCGCAGTGCTGCCGCCGCCAACGCCGCACTCGAACAGCCATCTGCGTCACTCCATCGAAAGACATCGTACTCTAACATGAGTGATGCCAACCAAGGAATCTTAGGCGGGAATAACATATACGCAGCACCAACCTCGATTCTGCGTCAACCTTCTTTCAATCTCGACGACGAGAATAGTACCGTCTACACGGGACGATCGGTTCGCCAAAACCCAGCCTCTGTCAGGTTCCCGTCGGGTGATGTTACTGCTCCTCAGATGGGCGCGAACGCAGGCCGTCAGGTTCACCTGAGCGCGCCAATCGCTCGCGGCGAATCTCGCTCGGTGTCTCCGAAAGCGGAGGGAATGCCCAATCAGATTCAAACGCCCTCTCGTTCGCTTTGGATTGGCAATTTAGATCCTGCGATGACTGGTGAGGACTTGGCTCGGGTCTTTGCTCCATACGGTGCTATTGAAAGCTTCCGCTTGCTTCCTGAGAAGGTGTGTCCTCGTTGATTTTAGCGCCCGGCTCTATGTTTGCTGATTTTGTTGTAGGAATGCGGGTTCGTTAATTTTGTGGATATTGCCGATGCAATGCGAGCCAAGGACGATGTACTGAACCGCCTGTCCGGTCACATTGGCATGAGCAACAACCAAGCCGTGCGCATTGGATTCGGCAAAGCAGATAGCGCACCCGCTACGCCGCCTATGGGAACTCAGGCGTCGTCCGCTGGGGCTGGCTTGGGTGCTCACATTCAATCGCAATTCACTCCCGCCGGCCAAACCCCTCAAGCTCAGAACCAGCCCACAGGAATAGATTCCCAGCTGCAATCCTCGCCTACGCGTGCACTTTGGATTGGATCAATCCCTTCGACCACAACCCCTGCTACTATTCTGAGTGTCTTCAGTCCGTATGGTCCTATTGAAAGTGCTCGTGTATTAACCCATAAGAATTGTGGCTTTGGTAAGCGCTTTCTAATCACTGTATCATCACTGTGTTAAACTTCCGCCGCAGTGAATTTCGAACGCCTGGACGATGCGGTGCGTGCTCGCAAAGCACTAAATGGGCGCGACGTTCTAGGCAGTGACGTTGGTGCGATCCGCATTGGATTTGCTCGTGTTCCTGTCAAAAACTCGGGCACGGGAGATGGAGTGGACGAGGGAATGGGCGTCGGGGTTCAGGGTGTGGGCGATCTTTCCGTTGGAGCCACTATCCACGCGCTGCGCACCGTGAAAGGGGCGGCGACGATTCCTGCTGATCAGCAAGTCCTTGGTGGCTCAATCGAAAACTATCGCTCGAATCTCCTATTGAGCATGATTGGTTCGGGTACACACCAGGCGCTAGGCAACAATTCGTCGAATACCCCCGGATGGACCGCCTCGATCACTGAACAACAAATGGTTATGCTCGAGCTGAGCGGCGGATCGTCTGACGCAGAAGCCGACGTGAAGGCACTGGCAGGTAAGCATGGGATATATTGTTCCCTAAATACCAACCTAACCAACGACTGCAGACTTCCGCCCCCCTACCATGTACTATTCCACGATTCCTTTGGTCGCTGAACGCCCCCACAACCGCCGCTGGGACGCATCTAAACTACGCGAGTTGAGGAAGCGACTTGACTCCGGCACCTGTGGCGTAGAGGAAATCGATGCCGTAGCTGCAGATTTCTTGGACGGAGAAATCGTTGATTTAGCCTCGGATTGGCTTGGCAACACGGTGTGTCCTATTCAATGTTCGATCCAGCAGTTATTGACCATTTGGCTAGGTTGTACAAAAGTTGTTCGAAAAATGTTCACCCGGTCCGCGTCTCGCTATGCTGGACCGTATTGCTCCTCACCTCGCGATGATTGGGATCCACAAGAACGGAACTTGGGCTGCCCAGAAGATTATCGAGTGCGCCACCACTCCCGAAGAAATCGCAATGGTCGCAACGAACCTTCGGCCATATGCACCACCTCTTTTACTTGATCAGTTTGGGAACTACGTAGTCCAGTAAGTTTAGCCCAAAACGTGCAATATTGGATTTGATCCTTACATCCTTACCACTAGATGCTGTATGAGATTTGGATCCCCTGCTAACGACTTCATCTTTGATGCAGTGGTTGATCGGTTGTGGGAAGTTGCTCAAGGGCGTTTTGGCGCTCGTAGCATGCGTGCATGCCTCGAAAGCCCTCAGATCACTATTAGTCAGCAGGTGAGTCGGACGTTCCATCAGTTCGACAAGAACTGATATCGGGTCTGTAGCGAAAAATCGCAACTGCCATTGTTTTGAACTCGATTCCTTTGGCCACTAATCCCAATGGTGCACTCTTGTTAACTTGGCTGCTTGATTCTTCTGGATTCCATTCGAGATACAAACTACTTGCGCCACGGTTTACGCCTCATCTCGCTCATCTCTGCACACACAAGTTGGCTTCGCTCACGGTGCTGCGCATCGTCAATCAAAGGATCGAACCCGAGGCTTCGCAGCAAATCGTTCATGCGTTGTTCAACTCGACGGGCGATCACGTCCTTACAGATGTCCTAGGTGATCAAGTTAACGGCGTTTCGGTGGTGCACAAGATCCTCATCAGCCCCTTCCTCGATCCCGCTGAGCGGCCAGGCTTCTTAGAGGCTACTAAGCGCGTGCTCATCGACTTGAAGGTCACAGTTACCCAAGCATATAGACGTTTGATTGAAGAAGTTGGGCTCCCTCTTCCGAACTTCCAGCCCGCTTTTGCCCAACCCATGCCTCAGCCGGCGAAGAAAAATAGTGGCCCTACGCCGTACGGGATGCCTGGTGTCGGTGTTCCGGGAGGATTTCAGCAGCAAGGGGACGGGCTGGCAACTATGATGCAAGCTCTTCAGCTTCAGGCTCAGCAACAAGGCGTCGGCCCGAGCGGCCAAGGCGGGCTCCAGATTAACCCTGCTTACGCGAACCCGTCTGCCCCAAGCCCAATGGCCGGGCCTCCGTCTGGCACTTCACCTGCAACTTTTTCTCCTACCAACGACCCATTCAATCCGTTTGCTCGTTCTCCGGAAATGGTCCCTCGTGGCAATAGGCGTGGTCCGCCGAGTGGGCAATTCGGTCCACAGCAGCAGCAACTATATAGCTCTCCAGCAGGTACTCCCAGCTTGGCCCAGGCTGGCAACGGCTTGATGGGCATGGCTCAGCCTCCCTTTGGTATGCCACCGAATGCGATGCCTCCCCAAATGTATCAGGCGTATATGCAGAACTACATGCAGCCCAACTCGACTGCTTTCCACGCCTAGATTGACCCTCATTTGATAGCTTGTACAGTTGGGACTCAAAGTTAGTGCTCCAGCGACGTTCATTTTCTCCACTTTCATTGTAAAACTTGGAAGATCTGTGATCTCGCTCTTTCCTAGTTGTGATTCTGATTTCTGTTTACTTCTTTTCTTTGAACATCATCTTGTTGCGTTGATAGCGAATGCACACCGGCGCTTTATCTTGTACGTGTCCAAGGTTGTACGCATAGACCAGTGGAACCAATTTTATCTTGCTCTCTCTTTTAACCCGTTGCCTTGAGGCAGCAACCACGTAACGAAAGCTTGCCGACAATGCACACATACGCATACATATAATCATCAAGGACCAATCCTTTTATGCTCCTCATCGAGTAGCGGTTCGGACCAGGTAGCCTGAGATTGCCCCAAGGTGAACAAACAAACAAATTCGACCGCAGTTACTATGACATACCAGCATCGTAGTTTTTTCTTCCCCGTCCTTTCCCACAGTCCTAGTGACATTTTCGGGTGCAACGCTGGGAGTGTTGATAAAGCGCGCTACACGCTCAAGAGTTTTGGCGTCAATTCCATACGATCGTGCCAATTCTGATATCTCCCTCGAGGATGAAGCCGATTTCCGGGCATCTAAAACATCTGAGAGTGACAACGCGAGCAACCGATTGGACGGCACGGTGCTTGGTGATGCTGCCATTTGCTCAGATGCCTCTCGTGCTCGAATCATATTGAATGACTTGTCGGATTGCTGAAATAACACCCTCGTTGACCACGTTCCCCTCACGAGTAAATGAACACTTACTGGACGAAATCGTTCACCAAGCTGCGGATTGGGCACTTGAACTTGGCCGATCTGACTTAGCTTACTCATAAAATGTGGATCTTTAGACTCTATTGCTACATAACATGTAGTTTTATCAGGGAAAGCGAGTGAGACGAAGCTAAAACTTACACTGATCTTTCGTTTCACTTGCCATGGTTCCTGGTTTAGCTGCCCGGAAATTTTCGGGAGTTCTCGCCCCGGCCCACGACGGCTGAATTCTAGTAGGTAATTTGCGCGAGGCTTTTGAACCAGAACTGCCCATAGCGAAGCTGCACTAGTGTGGTTAAGCGTGACGTCACAGTTTAACCATAATCCCCTGTGCAGTTTGATCCGATCAGCAACCAAGGCTTCTGCCGGCTTCTAATTAGCCTCCTGTCTAAACCGTCCACGAACCCTATGTTCAGTGGACTTGCTTGCATCACAACAAACGGGCTTACTCTAGTCCCGCCGACATGTATGCGAACACACTTATTTTTATTTGACATTTTCTCATGTCGTGTAGGTGACATTATAAGCTTCTCTACGTACGAGTGGAGCCGTAGGTATAAGTATTAAACCGACATCTCTCTCGGGAAGTGGAGAAAACTTAATGGTGCAATGATACATACTCAGGAGTCTATTATATTAATAGCCCAAGCCTACAAAAAACCTTTGAGCTTCAAGCAACCTTAAACACCATACCGGGTAAATATTGTCGCTTACCACAGCTCTCAGCGTGAGACGACAGCCCTCTTAAACAACTTAGAAAGCAACTTCCCCATACTCAAATAGTCAAACTTTTATCCCATCCTCTTTTTCACTGGGTTTTCTCGAGTTTAATTCAAAAGCTAGATCGGTCCCCTCGTTCGCCCGGATAGCTCGGCGCGAGAATGACTGTAACAAACCCAACGCCTAATGTAAGAGGGTAGTCATGCATCGGTTCTGGGTTCGACATCACCAAAGTGTTTTATTCCCTCAAACCTATGATACTAGAACCCGTTGTTATATATAAAACGAGTTTAGCCATTAGTTTGGCACGCTTGCCGACCAAGTGAGCTTTGCGCATGGTTCCTCCGTGCCTCGCCTGCGTCTCTAGCCATGTATACGATGTTTGCTTCTGGTCCAACATAGCAGTAGCTTCGCAGTACCCGGACACATAATGTATATGGAAAGCTTCATTCTTGCGCACGGCTTAAGCGGCGAAGCTTCGCCGAGGTGGTCCGTGCTCGAGTCGTGAGCGACACTCCTACCTTGACGAAACTCTATATATCCTCAGGTTCACCTAGATTTGTGGAGTTTCTATTACATGGCTTGACGCGTATGTATGTACCTGAACCGCTAGACAAACATTTGACTAGCATATACTCAGGATTACGGCTGGCATAGCACGCGTCATCCTAATTAGGGCAATCAGGTGGACTGTGCGCGTTTTGCATTAATCGTGCGATTGGTATCTTTTCAGAGTATATAAGCTACCAGGAGGTAGTACAGATTGCGTAAAAGAGCCTCTGCGCGACTCAATTAGTACTATAACTACCTTCGAACAGGAAGGAGTTGGCATAGAGCTAGCAAGTGTACACGGAGGTATGCGCTTCAATCACGTGAGTTGAAAACATACAAAAGGTCAGCCATTCCTCCTACGGATGTTCCAGTATGATGAGCGCATGTGCATAGTAGTTTGGGATCATTTTAGGGGCACTGAGAGCGAATTTACGAGCTGTGGCGGGCTTGAACCACTCGGGAAGGCTTGCGTGGCCTGAGAATCTTGACGGTGTTAGTGCGTTCAATGCTCGCTCAGTAGCGACATACTGAGACTATTTACTGTATATAAAAATAGTGTACCATTTGATTGAAAGGTATACTCTACGTCTGAGCGCTCTGAAGGTCTAATAAGAGCTAGGGAGTTCAGACGGTGGAGGGACACGACAACGAGGTAAAAGTCACATGACTCCAGCTGCTTGTTTTTGTTTGGTACCTTGTGGTAGGCCCTGAAAAGGCAGCCGCTCTGAGCTGAAGCTAATAGAAACCAAAGAGCCGCAACCACCCCCCTCCACGACCTCGAGTCTCGTCCCTCGTCAACACTTGATAGCGATCCGAAACCAAAGCGCCTCCATCTCTCGTACCCTCTTATAGACTTATATAGCGCATAAACCCAACCTTTTTCAAGCCAAACATCTGCAAGAATGGCACGAACCGGGAAGGGTACTACCAAGGTGTCTCGTGCACCACCGGCGCACCCGTCGTTTATCGATATGATTATTGTAAGGACATGAGATCGTTAATACCAGCCGTCTACCTGCACTGCTCTTTGCTCTCTGGATGCGATACACCACTTGAGCATTGTGTCGGGGTCGCCGAACGTCGTGTACCTCATCCCGCCCCCTCTGTCCCACGCATCTCTCCTTCTTTCAAACGCCTCCCCTTGTCTATATTAGTACCAATATACGTCTAATGTGACACGTAGCTAACTTACTTGCATTGCGCCTTATAGGAGTGTATTGCTGCTTACCCCGAGGAGGCTCGCTCGGGTGTCTCCCGCCCAATGATCAAGAAGTAAGCATACATCCCCCTATCTTGTGCTCCTACCCATGCTAATCATGCCACTCAACTTTCTCCCACAACTAGATTCCTCGAGGAGCAATACAAGATTGACATTACTCCTTCGCACATCACCAACATCAACCGAGCCATCGCACGTGGCGCAGAGACCAATGTCTTTTCGCTTCCAAAGGGTACGATACCTGAGTATTTGTACGCTTTCGCGGCTCATATTAAACCAATTGGCAGGGCCATCTGGAAAAGTGAAGCTCGCTTCCAAGAAGGCAACTGAGGCCAAGGAGGTCGGTTGTTATCTCTAAGTCTTGATTGCATCCAACTAACCTGGGTTCATAGAACCATGCACCTACAACAGTTAAGAAGGCGAGTGCGACAGCGACGAAGAAGCCTACAACGACCACGAAGCGAGCCGCTGCCTCCAAGGCCACGACGACTAAGAAAGCCCCTCTCACGGCTTCTAAGCCCAAGGCAAAGACGGCTACCACTACGAAGGCTGCTGCTCCGAAGGCGAAGAGCGCGACCGTCTCAAAGTCTTCTACTACTAAGTCAAGCACGAAGCCTGCTACGAAGGCGGCCACAGCAAAGTCAACAACTAAAGCCGCTCCGGCCAAGAAGCCTGCTGCCACCAAGAAAGCACCCGTGGCCAAGAAGACGCCAACTGCCAAGGTGTGTATAAACACACCTACGGGTTTATTCGCTTTAATTTATACTTAATGTAGAAGGCTGTTTCTTCGACAAGCACCGCGGCCAAGGCTAAGGCTAGTGGTGCAACTAAAGGTAGAACTACCCGGACGGCTAAGGCCGCGACTACGTCAGGATCGAGGGCGACAACGAAACGTGTAAGTCACTTGTTAGTTTTCGTCCACTTGGTACGATACTAACGGTACCTGGAATAGTCTACCAGGAAGTGAATAAATGAAGTGCAACCTTGTGAAGCCGTCTTTATGAATTATTAGTCTGTCCATATATTCTGGGTGTTTTTCTGTTCTGGAATCTTCTTGTTCTTGTAGTCTCTGCTGGTCGCTGCTAGTCTTTGCTTTGAGCTCGGACAGGGCTGACAGTTGGGGCTGTATATGTAGCATACCAACTCTATTATCTGAATCCAGTTATTTGTTAGACTTACTATGTTAGGCCAAGAACCGGCATATAGCTAGGCAGCGTTACCCCTGTTAGGTCGTTCACTGCTCGGCATGTCTCTCTGGTTCTTGCCGTGGCTGATTTTCCGGTATGTCCCCGCTTAGGCCGATGACGCAACTGCAATCCGCATATATTAACCTGTATCATGCAACGACCTATCACCCAACTCTACATTCTAGGTGACCTACCGTTGACCCTTACAGAAACTCGAGCATGCCTAAGTCTAACCTGAATGTTGTCATGGTCAGCGGTCCACACTGCATCACACATATACCATCGAATTTACTTTATCCTATTCTAGGGTGCCATGACGTTTGGAAAGCCTGGTACAGAGGGCGCCCGAGTTCAGGATGTTGAATCCGTCGGCAAGATTTTGGATACGTTTAAGTCATTTGGTCACCGGGAGGTATGTCATTGCTAGTGTAGTTCTGCCAGAGTAGTCTGAAGATGGGTTTCTAGATCGATACGGCTCGAGTCTACACGAAGGGCACCTCGGAGGAATTACTCGGCGAAGTCGAATGGCAGAAACGGGGGTTGGTAGTCGAAACCAAACTCTACCCATCCGGACCTATCAAGCATACGCCTGAGGTACTTGGTAGCTATCGCTTATTGTGCTCACCGCATATCTCACGTTTCACGAGCAGGGTATCAGGGAGCACTTGGACAAGTCGCTGGCTGCCTTGAAGACCGACAAAGTCGAACTATTCTATTTACATGCTCCCGACAGGTCAACACCTTTCGAAGTTACTTTTAAAGCTGTCAATGATTTGCACGAGGAGGGAAAGTTTGACAAGGTCCGCACTACTATTCCCTCATTGATACATGGCAACTAATTGTAACTATTGCGAACCAGCTCGGTATTTCGAACTATATGGCGTACGTGTTTGCTTTGTCGAGCAATAGACGCTTTGTTGACCATGTTCCGTTGTTCAGATGGGAGGTCGCAGAGGTCGTTGGCCTATGCCGCGCGAACGGGTGGATTCAGCCAACAGTTTACCAAGGCATCTATAACGCGGTTCATCGTGCTGTAGAACCCGAGCTCCTACCGTGCTTACGCAAATGTGAGTCCACCCGCCTAGCAATATCGATTAGGCTTCAGCACTCATTACTACGGGTTCACGCGTACAGTTAATATCGCATTCTATTTGGCGAGTTATACCCTAAGCTATGTTTGCTATATGCGTGAAGCTAACAACTGGATCTCACAAAAGTACAATCCTTTATGCGGTGGCTGGCTTACGGGCCGCTTCAAGACCATCGCCGACTCTGCAGAACCGGGGTCACGGTTCGACTCCAACCGGACCGATAGCCAGACGAAAAACTACAGGTATGTGCGACCACTCGTATATGCTCAGTTTTGCTAAAGCGCACTAGAGCTCGATACTGGAGGGAAGAATATTTCCGTGCGCTGGAAATCGTGGATAAGGCTGCGCAGGCACATCAACTCACCATCGCCGAGTGCGCATTGCGATGGGTAAATCATCACTCCTCGTTGAAACCGTGAGCAAGTCGTGCGCTCGGGAACGAACAAACACTAAAGTTACTTGCATATAGCGAGTACAACGATGCTGTTATCATTGGAGCCAGTAGTCAGCACCACATTGAATCGGTGAGCACATCTTGTTTTTGTCCGGCTTCGGCGTCTTGATATCTCGCTGTTTAGAATCTAGTTGACCTCGAAAAAGGTCCGTTGCCAACACCTGTCGTTGAAGCACTTGACCAGGCGTGGGAGGTTGTAGCACCATCGGTACGTAAGTACTGGCATTGAAACAAGGAGGAATCTGAGGCGGTTGAGTCGCCACCAACGCTAAGGTTCCTTCCTAGTCTGTATTGTGATCTTAATGAATGCAATGTTATCAAGTAAGAATAATTCAGATTGGACTTCCGGGATGGCAACTATACATCTAGCGGGATCAAAGCAAATAGGAAATACACATGCAGCATCAGCAACGGATGTCGGCGCCATATCATCACACCCAATCAGAAACCGTGTAGTTTGATAGTTGACTGTTCAAACTGGTCAGGCGGTCGTGACATCATCATGCGTGTTGTAACGTACTTTAGGGATGCCTTCGTCGGTCAAGAATGTTGAAATCTTCAAACGCTGATCACCTTGGAGCTGGATGACTTTCCCGAGTTCCTCGTCGTCAACTAGAGTACCATTACAAGCAAATTCCTATAAAGCCAGATTAATGCGATGAAACGACGTTGGAAATTTTGAACACACCTTCTTGAAAGCCTTCAACAACTTCTTAGAGTCGTATTCTAACACAACAAAAAGTCAGCACAGATCTTCCCCGATCAAACAGCGCGGTGGCCAACGTACCTTTGGGAAGGCCTTGGAGAGTGGTGAGGGTCTTGCGACCGTTGCGTTGCTGGATGCGAATATGAATATAGTTCTGCTGGGATCCAACACTGGATTCCCCTAGAGCGTCACCCTCGTCCGCGAAGGGGTCTATTGACTCGAGTCAGCCACATTCAACTTGGGCTAACCAAGATGTTGACTTACCGTATTTTGCGAAGTTCTGAACGCTCATAAAACGCGAGTAGCGAGGAAAGGTCGGCGATAAATCGAGAGACGAGGACGAGAGTGGTCGCAGCTTGAGAGGTCAGAGCGTGCGCACAGGGACTATATACTTCGCAGTGGCTGTGCACGGTCTCTAACATTTTCCTTCTCCTGTAACCTGACTCCCCATGCCAGCACCGGCGCAATGGCCGAGCAAGGCCCGGAAGACTCCCAGATTCAAGTCTCGGCATTTGGATCCTCATCGAGGTATGCGCTGCGCTAATTTCTCTCCTTTTCCGATAGAAAATCTTATGTCTAACACAGCCAGACAGCTCAAGAAAGAGTGGCTTGCAACACAAAAGATCAAGGCTGCGTATCGAGCCGAAAAACGCCGCCTGGGATTGAAAAAAATCGCACCATTGGCCGAAGATGATGCTCAAGATGGCAGCCCTGTAGAAAATGCCTCTGCGGCTGAGGCACAATCGCCAGACGAACACCTTTCGGAGCATAATCCAAGCGACCAGTCCTCGATTGGCGGCGATTATGATTCACACCCTATCATGAAGCACGCTGAAACTATAAGAGGCCGAGAAGAAACCGACACAGCTCGCCTCAAGGGGAAGAGGAAGAACAAGGGCAAGGAGAAAGAGAAGGAAGCTGCTTCCACTCAACCTACGCCTGCCTCATCATCGTTGAGGGAGATGGCTCGAGAAGCCTACTCTCCTGCTAGCCTGCATACACACAAAAGTAATCCTCTGCACAGGAGACAATCGGGGAAGGACTATGCACGCCGCCGTGTAGAAACGGCTTCTACTCGCGAGGGGCGGACCGGACCGAACGGGCGAGGGAGAGGGGGAGGTCAACCGGACATGGCAAAAAGGATGGGCGTTTTGCTGGAGAAAATCAAACGCGCAGCATAATTTTAGTTGCTTTCTGGCGTCCTGGTATTATACTAAAGTTAGCAGTCTTGTGTACATTATATTGTCTCTATTGCCTCCCATTCAGGCTCAATGTTATTCTAAATGAATAGAGCGATTTAGCGCCAGCTTGGATCCAGACAACCCAACTCACTCGGTTATCCAACTCCACCCAAGCCTTGTTTTCCGTATCGAGTGCCCTAGACCATCCCAACCCAATGGCAGCCATTTTGCATACATTCGACCTATCGCAGCCCGCAGATCAGTTACTTCCGACATACAAAGGTGTCTGTATACTCACGTCAACGTGCAAGCAGTTGCTAGCAGTTCCAAGTCGTTACCCTCATCTCTCTCGTCATCCCACAACTCTGAAACGAGAGCCATTTCGACAATCATTCCCCTTGTTAGCCGTATTCTTTGCTCCTCAGGCCGGCTCCTCCATTCCGACTGGATGTATGCAGATGGACTAGCCAGCTCCGCAAGTTCCTCAGAAACATCAGAGACCGAGGCTTCCCCAACACGCCCACCGTCGACCCCCCATTGCCGAAGCGAGTAAACATGTGCAGAAGTCCGATTGATGAATTCGTCCAAGGCAACCGGGTCGTCCGATGCAACATAGGCATGCGGGATACCCGGTGGCCCTTGTTCAGCCCATGTTTTTCGGACGGCGTCGACGTAGTTTTGGAGTGGGACGTATCCGTCAGTACCGGGCATGATAAACTCCCAGCTCATCGCCTTTCGGTCGCCGCGCCGAATGTGCACACCCATGTAGTTCGTGACAGCAGTGCTGTCTGTAGTCGCTTGAATGCGCCGCCGAAGTTCTGTCCGGGCTGCACGAACGAGCTGTGCGTTCTTCTCGCTCAGGATGATGAAGTTTTCAAACGAATCGAACGCTCTGTCGAATATGGGCTTCAGCCTTGCGGTAGAACGGCTGTATCTGCATACCCAACGCGAATTTAGCGCAAACTGCTGTCAGACGAGCCACAAAGTACTTACGGATCTTCGAACTCTTCAAAAAAGTCATGACCGAAATGGAACTTGGCTGTCAAAGGAGTGACGACCTAAAGCATTCGGAGGAATTAGCCAACTACCAGCGATGGATAGTCTACCGGCTCACCCAATGTCTAAGTCAAGCAATTAGCATAAGTCGTTTGGCATACGGATTAGTTTTACGTACTTGGCGAGTCGCGGGCAAGCGACGAGTTCCTTGGGCGGAGGTGGAAGGCAGCCGGGCTCTGGTCCAGGCTGGGTTAGTCGGATGTCCTTGAAGTGTGTCGTCCAACTGGCCCTGCGATCAGCATATGTGTATGACGTTTAACGAGCTTGACGTACTTGCCGCGGGTCCATAGCCTATCGTCAATTAAAAAGGTTCGCCCTTGCTAATGCGGGG
>WSLO01000209.1:0-15026 GCA_019677385.1 Ceratobasidium sp. 392
TACTCGGGTCGCACAAGCAGAGCAGATTCATGGTGAGTCTAGCCAATTGGAACAGCAACGTAAGCATGAATATAAATTGGTCGACGCAATATACTAGGTTTACAAGCCATCGCTCTTCATGTTCTTCGTGGAATTATCCCTAACCTTGACAATCGAATTCAACAAGTTGGGGGTAGGATTCTGGAATCCAATGGAAAGCTTCAAGTGGGCGCAATAAACATTAGGTTTGCGTCTGGCAGCCTCCCGGATGCGGTGTTCATCTCAAGACTCGCACTCGAACATGTGTTTCGAGCTTATGTTCAGGAGATCCCGAATATCCGAACGATACAAGGCACAGTAACTGGAATCCACCCAGATGTTACCGGCCATCGGATCGAGAGAGTGGTAGTCCAACTAAAAGGCGACAGTACTTCAACTATTGAGCTTGAAGCAGCCATGCTAGCTGATTGCAGCGGCCCGGCAACTATAGGGTTAAAGCTATTGGAGAAAGCCCAAGGTACTGGTTGGGGTCCATACCCAAAGATCTCGTATGGTGAGATATCCTCATTACATTGGAGAAAAGATTCAAATTAATCTATAATCCAGATCCCAAGATTAGCTATGCGACCGGACACATACCTATTGCAGGCCGGCTTAGGCAAACTTTACCCATGTTCACCCGTAAAACCGACGATTATACTACCTTTGACAAGCTTGGTTATGTGAAAAATGTTATCCCACACGCCGAACAAGACAATCGAATGGTGTGCATAATCCGATCTGACGAGAACTGTAAGCACGTCGAATCCCGTTCCAGCTCTTGAAACTTACGGGTATCCAGTAATGTGTGGCATAGGCGGGTGGGGTTTGTCGCCAGATGCACGTCCACGCAGTTTTAGCGATTATATCCAACAAGTAGACTCCATATGGCGAAGCGCATCCAACGGAGCATCCGGTGAAGGTGATGCAAACCGAATGGCCGTAATGGATAGTCTCAGGGCAATCGAGGACTCGCTAACGGAAGATGGAGTTGCCCCGCAGTTCAAATATTGTAAAATGGGTGAGTTGGCAATGGTAGCGGTACGTCCGAAGTTAAAGCGACGGCGCACGACGAATCAGGTCCGTGTTACAAGATTGATTATTCCAAGGCACCAAAGCCCTCAAATTTTGTCGCGATTGGGGATAGTGTCCTACGTGAGTTGGCTCAATCTATATCGTGGTATTAGCGCGACTGACGACTGAGACTTTGTAGGCGTCAACCCTACCTTTGGACAAGGCATCAGTAAAGCTTTAGTCGACGTAGTATCCCTCAATGGGGCGCTGCTAGACACAAAGCTCCTGAACATGCACGAGTGGCGCCTTCCTGGCACGTTTTCTTCGGAGATGATCGCACGACAATATCCCCGTATAATGCATATGTGGGACTCGACTAAAGACTCGGTAAGTCTACGTTCATTTTATTTTTGTTTGGGGGTGCCAAACTTACTACTATGATCAGGATTACGGAAGAAGAAGTACAGAGCTTGTTACTGGCGAATCTCCAGACCGGGGCGCATTTGGAAGGAGTTACTGGCGTGGAATTGTTCGCGTCGCAAGCCAGGTACAATGATTTCACCATACCGGGCTCAGGATGTTGGTATTGTACTCACATCAACATTGACTTCAGGGCAAAGCCGTGGCAGCAGATGTTGTCAGGTCGCTACAGCTAATTGCTCCACCCTTAGATTTATTGAGGGTAAGTGCAATGAGTACTTAGAACCCCATCGTCATAATCAACACTTCTTTTATCGGTCATAGCCTGGTCTATTCGTCCGGGCGATGTGGAATGTGTTGAAGGGAACACAAGACTAGATTCATATAGCAGGAGTAGACGAAGCAGCATGCGTCATTTTATGGGTTTAGCAATTGATTTGGAGTACCAGCGTGCCAACGAAAGACCAGAATAAGTAGAGTCCAATGCCTCTTTGCGCCATGTATCTCAAATTTATTATAGCACTTCTGTGTGGTTTGAAGCCAGGTAGGTTAATGACGAGCCGCTTGATCGAGATGATGGCCGGATTTAACTTTTAAGCGCGTCTGTTTTCGGACACGTGATCCCAGGTTAACGCGTCCTCTGCGAATCGCACACGCCAATACCCTCTGCACCTGTATCCAGCGTCGGCACTTGGGAGCCCTAATTCGCATCGCTACCAATTACAACACTGCTTGAAGAAGCTCGCTCAAATAAAGATGTCTGCGAGAGTGAGCAACCGGTCAACGATGGAGGAAAGCTTCACGTTCACAGTTGGAAAGCTAGGTGGGCAGCATCATTGACAGGTGCAAGTAACCGAAGTTATTCAGCGTTTATACAGATGCTGGAATGGCTGTACGTCTCTCAAAGCCTAGGTCCGGCTAACGATTTATACCATGCCGATAGATCCTAATCGGGGAACGAGCACACTTAATCGAATTTCCATCCTTGCTACTACCTCCGGGTGTAACCTCGGGGTCAATCGTGAACATCTCGGTAAACAGAAACGTAGCTGAAGAAAAGCGTCAGCAGAAGGAATTTTGGGACTTGCAGGACGCAATTTTAGAAACATTTGGCAAGATTGCGCCTGAACCTCCGGCTCTTGAGGTACGTCATTCGTCTACTTCATGCTTGCAAAGTCTAACTATCTGGTAGGTTCGTAATGTGACACAAACCTCAGTTACACTCGAATGGCCCCTCATCAAGATAGCTACCG
Source organism: Ceratobasidium sp. 392 (assembly GCA_019677385.1). NCBI lineage: Eukaryota > Fungi > Basidiomycota > Agaricomycetes > Cantharellales > Ceratobasidiaceae > Ceratobasidium > Ceratobasidium sp. 392. Next base: position 2,706 of record WSLO01000209.1, read on the forward strand.
CTAAACTACGCTCGCTGGATATTTACCGCAACGGTCAAAGACTTGCGTCGATTCCGTCTCCGACCACCAATACATCCACAAAACTCTCTGGTCTCGACGTGAACACAGAATATACCTTCCAACTCATCCTGCGAACGACTGCCGGAACCTTTCCATCGAATATTATCCGGTTACGCACACACACTATCACTGATACCTCGGGCATCTCAGTTTGCTTCGGAACAGTTCAGGATACTGTCATGCTAGAGCGTGCCAAGCTGGTCCTAAGGGAAATGCGGGCCAAATGGAGCGACAAGATTCAAATTGACACCACGCACTTTGTTTGTACAACGCCCGCAGCGGCACCAACGAGCGGACAAGCATCCGGTGGACCTAGTGTAGAGTATCAAAAGGCGCTGCAGATGAGTATCCCTGTCGTTCAACCCCACTGGATATTAGCATGTCACTCCGAGAAAAAGTGAGCGACACAAGTCATTCGTTCGTGGTTGCTCATTGATTCCATGATTTAGAATGGTCCCAATATCAGGATACTACCTGGGAGCCACACCATCTACCCCTATGAACGCGCCACCATTTACACGACCTACTCCTCAAACACCGAATCGAGACTCGTTGCAATCGCCTCAATCCGGCACTCAAGCAACTGGAGCTGCAGAGATCGATCGTGCACCCAGCCCAGAAACCCGTGCCCGTCAAAGCGAAACTCGCTCGTCCTCTTCTGAGCATGAGCTCCCACCCGTGCCCACAATCAAAGTCGAAACTCATGAGGATAAACTTGATGATGCAGAGTTAGAGAGGGCTCGGGAAGCACCTGTCGGTACGGAACCACGCTCACGAAGTGGCACGATGAAAAGTGACTTCAAGTTCCCACCCCCTACGCCACCTCCCGCAGTTCCACAGATCGTGGTTGGGCATCATGATGATGAGGCTAGCAAAGTCAATACTGAGGCTGGTCTGGATAGAGATAAACCCGAGGAGCCGCCCAAGAAGCAAGAGGCGAATCAAGAGAGCGCGGACGACGAAGTAGGGGAGACCGTCGAGGTTGATTTGAGCTAGATGTATCCCAAATTCGAGTCTTGTGCACATATCCTATTTAATTATAGCTGTAGTCTTGTAACACCCTTTGGTGCTATACAGCTTCATGCTCTCTATTTTGCATCCGATGCCGGGTCCTGAATTCCTCACATCAACGATAGCGAAAGACGACATCACACCTTCGTTAAATTAAACATTTAAAAGTAGGTATCTCACAAGTATTAAGCTGACCGTTCTAACACTAGGACAGGATGTCTGACGCTGGAGATGCCCCTGCTGTTGACCCTCCCGCTGAGGTCGAGGTCGCCCAAGAGGCACCCAAAGGAAAGATGTCGGTTGAAGATGCCCTTCAGGTGAGTCCTTGGAAATTAACTCGTACTTAATGTGGCTCATAGCTATGATGTTCGTGTATGCAGGAAGTTCTTAAGAACGCCCTGCTCCACGACGGACTTGCTCGTGGTCTGCGAGAGGCTGCCAAGGCCCTCGACAAGCGCCAGGCACATCTATGCGTCCTTGTCGAGACCTGCACTGAGGCCGAGTACATCAAGCTGATTGTCGCGCTGTGCGCAGAGCACAATATCAACTTGATCAAGGTTGGAGATGCAAAGGTTCTGGGCACCTGGGCCGGTCTGTGCAAGATCGACCGAGAGGGCAATCCTCGCAAGATCGTTGGCTGCTCCTGCGTCGTCGTTAAGGATTACGGCCAGGAGAGCGAGGGCCTCAATGTCCTTCTCGAGTACTTCAAAAACCGATAAATTGGCGGATCGGAGGTCAGGAAAGGTGAGATTCGGTTTATCAAACTAGCTGGCCATAAGACATTCCTACAAGATGACATATAGACTCCCTCTACTGATTCAATGAGGATACAGTCTATCCGGAATCATTTTGATGTCTGAACCTATGTCTTGGCTGGCTAGTTTGAAGCGAATATACTGACAAATCATTCTTGCTTAGGTCGTATATTGCATACCTCATTGTATTTTTACGGTCCTACAATCCACTGCTTTTCGATTTGAATATATATCGCGCTAAGATTCCTTGTACTGTAGGCTCAGCTTGTGACAAAATGAGTCGCAATAAATTCTAACTTAGCAGCAATCGATTAATGCCATTTGTGCTCCAGGGTGAATTCGTTGTAGGGAATGTTTCGCCCTCTTGCAGTTACAAAACTAACACTTCGACTAGCTGAGGTCCGTCTAGTCAGAGTCTCTCGTAGTTAGTTACTATGCATATATTCAAGAATTCAGTTCGCTATAACCAATGCATCAGTCATGCGTGCCCCATACGGTAGAACCACATGTCATCACTAAGTTCTGTTGCTGTAAAATCTTGGCGGGTGGATGAAGGATATATCAAGAGTCACCCGACGTTGTTGACCATGTGAGGATGTTGACATATTAAGCGCGTATTTACAGGCGTCCGAGCCATTTCGGTGTCAAAGAAGCGTGACCCACCGATTGTTAACCCTTCTCTCGACTCGGTTATATCGCTCTGATGGTGGATCGTCGCCTTGAATCATTAGCCTTGATACACGAGTTAGCATTTCATCGTTTTGATATTGAAAGAACCGGGTCATCGACAGTTCACTCAATATTAGAACACCGTTTTGCACATGCAACAGCGCTCGGGTACGCTTAGTGCTGTCAAACACCGCGCGTACGCGACACAGCGACACCGAGCAGTAGTCGGCGACGTGACCCACAGTGGCTGCTGTGTGAAACTTTCAGCTAGTAAATCGGTAGTGGGTGACTATAAAAAGGGATACGAAAGGTGGGTGAGTCTACAGGTCAAGCACGTTCAACCCTCTTCACTCACTCGAACAACCGAACAACTCCACCATGAAATTTATCACTGTCAGCGCAGTTTTGGGTCTCGCCTCGATGGCCGCAGGATGCACCATCCCGGCTGACTATAACAAGTCAGATATATGCGCCTTCTACAGTGGTCTAAGTTACTGACACTGCTGTGGTGTATCTATTAGATCTGTGGCTACGACTGTTCGTAACGTAGCCAAGGGCCGCAACGTTACCCAGCGATTGATGCTTGCCCTATTCGAGGCTGGCTGGGTTGAGTCGCAGTGAGTGGCTTTGTCTTGTGTTAATAATAAATACTGATGTCTAAATTCATAGCGTAAACAACCGTAAGCTGGTTCGGAGTAGATATATCGACGCTTTACTAACTTTCAGCCAGTGAACTGCGGCGACCGCGACAGCTTGGGCGTCTTCCAGCAGCGCCCCTCGCAGGGCTGGTGCAGCCCCTCGTCCCTCTGCTTGGATGTCACGCACGCAACCAACGCGTTCATTGACAAGGCTATCAGGGTGGCTACCGCCAGCATGACCCCAGGCCAGCTCGCTCAGGCTGTCCAAGTCTCCGCCTACCCCGACCGCTACGATGCCGCCGAGTCCAAGGCACGAAGCATCATTGCCGCTGTCGGTGGGTTCTGAACGAAGAAGAATACATACCCCGAATGGAGTTTTGGAAAAGTGGCTGGTTCGGTGACACTAGGCTGCTTGTGTAGCTTGTAGCTTAGTCTTTTGCCGTTCTGGCTGTATGGAAATAGGTGATATGGATGGCTGAAAATGGGTGCTATGTGTCTACTGAGTATTCCCGGCGGCAATAGATTGTGAAGCGGACCACCGAGTGCATGCCGTAACATATCACTATCATTCGCGTTATGTAGTAAGTACTGAATAGTTATCGGATCGCGGCTTGTAAGAGTTCATTTGCACATCCTCTTGGTACACACAAAGTTGTCTGGAGTTTAGTCGGTAAAACAGGGTAGGAGGAGCACCAGCAGTGAGTTATTAGGTGACACCATGAGGGAGAACCAGACCACGTACATTCAACGGCTCACGTTCGAATCAGAGAAGCTTATCGCGCAAGATTATAAGCTACCGATTGACCGTACATGCACGACCAAGCGCGAGACATTTCGAGAATCTGTGTGGTGAACCTGTTGGCACTGGTGGAAGTAAACAAGTGTATTATCAAACACGCTAAGGTCTATGAGGCTCTAACCCCCGGCGATAGCAACCAAGGCGGCACACAACTTGAGCTGCATGTACGGCTTCAACGCCGATTGGTAGATGATCGAAAAGCCTAATCTTCTCCCAATGTCCGAAGTTCATCCGTGATTATCAAATGACGGGCCGGGGGCTCCAAAAGGTCAATCGTCCGTTCGAACTCGTCCTCAATGGAGGAACTCGGCAGCCGTCTTATATGCCTAACGGCCGGGCTATAATGATATTCTTTGCTGATATCTGCCCATATATAAGACATGAAACGGAGTTGTGGGAAGGGTTGAAGAGCACAAACTCTTTCGTTCCTCAAACTTCGTCTTCCACCCCGCCTCTCTCATCATGGGGATGTGTGAGTATATTTTTTCCGCTATGATTTCTAGATACTAGCTTCATACATATCTAGTCTATAACATTTCATTGGCTGTTTTCGCAGCCATTGGCGGGTTTGTAAGTACCAAGATCAGCCAGCTCTTTCCGCAGTTGAACATGCCGCCCTTAGCTTTTCGGATACGATAGTGGTGTTATCACAAACGTCCTGGAGAACAAATACTTCCTTTCGGTATGCCGCTAAATAGATTATTCACTCAATTAGTGGTTGACGTCTGCCTGGTTGGCTACAGTACTTCAACCCGACCGATTCCTTGACGGGAGCTGTAGTTTCGACTTTGGCCGGAGGATGTTTCGTGGGAGCCGCAAGCGCGGCCTGGCTCGCAGACCATATTGGTCGGAAGAGGACCATCCAGGTTGGAAGTCTGATTGCTATCATTGGGTGAGTTGGACGTCCGGTTACAGCACTAAACTCCTGGCTGACTGCGAACAACCTAGGTGTCTCTTACAATGTGTGGCTGTCAACATCGGAATGCTCATTGCTGGTCGCATGTAAGATTCCCTTTGAACTTGTTGCTATGTTTTAGCTAATCGTTCTATTCAAAGTATTGCTGGACTTGCTATCGGTGTTTTGAGTATGATCACTCCACTTTACCAGGTCGAGATTTCGCACCCGAAGTGGCGCGGGCTTATGGCCGGAACCTTTCAGCAGATGCTGTAAGTCACCTGTAAGATACAGAGTTATTACCCGCGGGCTCATGAGTACTTGCTTAGTGGTTTTGGCTTTATTGTTGCCAATTGGGTAACATACGGCACTGACAAGGGGATCCAAGGTGTTGCGGCGTGGCGCCTTCCTTTGGGCTTGCAGATGCTGCCAGCTCTGATTCTCTTCTTGGGCATGGTAGGCTCGCACATATTCTTGAGCTCTGAGCTACACTGAGTCACCCTTTTTAGTTTGTCTTCCCATACTCTCCAAGGTTCGTCTGAAACTATGAAGGCTAAAGTTGTTTGCTCATATTTGCGCATTTTAGGTGGCTGGTTGCGCAAGGCCGCGAGGAAGAGGCATATGCAGTTCTACAGAAGCTGCATTACAATGGCGAGAATAAAGAATGGCTTGATGGAGAGTTCGCGGAGATTTGCGAGGTGAGCTTCTCGGTATCTCGTTGTTAGATCGGTGGTGGCTTACGATGATACCGCAGCAAATCCGCATTGAGAAACAAATGAAGTCAAGCCGACTCTCGGACTTGGTCAATACCAAGCCAATGTTAAAGCGGACCCTCATCGCGTGCGGTGTGCAGGCGTTTGGTCAAGTAAGCTATTTCAATAAGACACTGCAACGATACTAATTGGGTTGCATCAGTTTACTGGTATCAACGTGATCAATTAGTGAGTATACAAACCTCTGATATATTTCTATTGCTCAATATAATGCGTTGATCTTACGCTACATAATAGTTATGGTACGCACTCCTGCATTCAATTAGCTCGCCCATCATTAATGGTTATGTTATTTTTCACAGGACCTCGCATGTACCGCGCCCTGGGCATCTCAGACCCGCTCTTGATCCAATCCATCTATGGTGTCGTAGGGTAAGCTAATATAATTTTTTTTATATCTCCTGGATAGTCATAGTAACACTATCTGTGCCTGTAGACCCATATGGAACCTGTTCTTCATCGTCTTCCTCGTTGATCGTGTTGGTCGTAAGAAGCCCCTTCTTTTCGGCTCGTTTATGCTCGCTGCATGCCTAGCTGTCGAAACCGCCATTAACGCTCAAGTTGGTCATTCTCGTTTCCCTTCACATGATGCAGGTTAACCTTCTGATCTTATAGTACCCGCCCGACTCGCCCAATCCTAATAAAGCAGCTCAAGGCGCGGGTGTCGCTATGTTCTTTATCGCTACTTCTGTTTTCTCGGTTAGCTACGGTCCCATCGCATGGACTTACGTTGCGGAAATCTTCCCCATGAGGTAAGTTGTTTAGTCTGTATCTAAGATAGTCGAGCTGAAATTCTGTACAGGACCCGTGCGATGGGTGTATCCGCTGCGACATGTACGAATTGGGCGTTCAATGTTTTGTTCGGACAGACGAGTCCTATCGGTAAGTCCTGTTGCAGGGTGTAGATGGTAAGAATGGGTGCTAATACATGCGCATATACTCAGGTTTAGATAACTCTGCGTGGAAATACTACCTTCTCTTTGTGTGCCTGAACGTATTTTCGTTCTTTATGGTCCTTCTGTTCTTCCCGGAGACCAAAGGGTAAGACCTCTCGCTTAAACATCTAGTTTCTTTCACACGACAATCATTATTCTTAGAAAAACTCTCGAGGAGATGGACGAGTTGTTCGGCGATCAAGTGATCGATCATGCTCTCGACGCTAAACGACCACAAATATCCGAGCGCGTTTCGAGCTCACACGACAAGAAACACGATCTGGAACACATCAACTAATTTTGTTATTTTTTTAGTTGGATTCTCTTTGTATCTTACGAGCATATGCATGCCTTGAATCACTCTGTTCTTGCAGTACTCGAGTAAGGTGCGATATCATCAAAGGGGTATTATCGCTAGCAAAAAGCCAATCTAGGCGCCCAGAAAGAATGAAAGTGGAAGAGGTATTAAAGGGAGTTGCACACGATGCATTAGAGCGAATATAAGCGAAGCCAACTTCTCGACGCAGACCAGCCGCACGTCACACGAACTATACGACTACTCTAATTCCCCGCCGCAGGACGCGTGCTTATGCCTATAACCTTTGCAGGGCTGAAATAGATACGCAGCTTAGAATTGAGAGTATTAAAAAAAGAATCAGACTCACCCGTTGCCCCCAGAGTTTGATTGCTGAGGCACTGGTGCGGGAGCAGCCTCCGCGGAAGCGGTTGTTGTCGGGGCGGGAGCACCAGCCGATCCGCTAGCAGACTCGGTCGAAGTGGGAGCGGCGCCAGTCTCAGCTGGTGCAGAGCTGGCCTCGGTGGGCGTAGCGCTAACGAATTGAAAATTACGTCTTAGCACACGTAAACACGTTCAGTCTGCCTCGTTACTTACCTAGGTTGTCCACCACCCGCGATCTGGCTAGCCTGCGAGGGAGAAAGCGTGTTGGTCGTCACGGATCCACCGCCCTGGTTGAGCTGCCCGCTCTTGAACAATTGGCTGGCGCTTTCCGTGCGAGTGTCGATGAAAGTGCCGGTGGGGCCAGCAACGATTGAGGCAACATTCTGGTTCTGCTGGCTGTTAAGCAACGGCTGGGTCGTGTTGGTAATGAATATGTATACGGGGCCCTCGAGACCTTGGGGCACGACGCACTGGTCGATGGGGAACGACGTGGCGAATGGAGCTCCGCCGGTCATCATCTGGCAACTAAGCTTGGAACGATCTTGGCCAGCGAGTGCGGGGGAATCAAAGGTGAGAGCTGTGCCGGGACCGACCGCGCCAGTGTTTGTGACCTTGAGAGGGGGATTGGCTGTGGACAAAAGCAATTTGAGTTGCCATTTTTGGGAGGACAAGGGCTGAAACATATTTATACTAACCTGGGATACCGAGATCACAACCGGAGATGAAGCCACCGGCAATTGCCAATACCTGAGAGGGAGACAGGGCAATATCGAACGCAGCAGGAATGGCTACGCCGCCGTTGAGCATGTTGAGCACGGTCTGATGACGGGCCTCATCGGTCAAGATGGTGGCGGCAGCAACAAGAAGTTGCTTATCGTCGATCAGCGGGGCACCGCCCAGGTACGCAGACGTGCCGACGTTCTCGACGAACCGTGCGACAGGTGCCATGGTTTTGACATCTGTGAGCACCGAGGAAAAATCGAATTTGCATCCCGAGACGGGCTCTTGGCCGAGAGACTTGAGGACAGAGGCCAATACGTTCGTGTGGGTCTCCTCCTGGACTGCGATCTGGCTGAATTGCTCGACTGGGACCGAGGCAGCTACGAATCCTGCAGCGGTAAAGTCGGCCTCTTTGAACTTGGCCAGTGCCTGCTTGTAAAATTCGGTTTCCAACTGTTCAAGAACGTTCGCAAATTCTGTATATGTGCGAGAAAAAAAGTTAGCTGAAGGCAACGCGTAACGAACTGAATACGCACTAAGGACCGTGATGTCGTTTGCGCTGGCAGCTCGGGGGTATTTCATGGGTGCCGCCAGGGCGAGAAGAGGCGTGGAAAGAGCAAAGATCGACTGGAAACGCATCGTGAACAAGTGCTAGCTACCGGAGCGAAAGTAAGAAAAGGGCACAGCCCAAGGGGAAAGAGTAGGTAGGGAGGGGGGGGAGGAAGGAAAAGGCAGCCTAGAGAATTCAGTCAGCCCGCGGGCTACTTGAAGCAAAACCGCATAAGGCTTACGAGTGGCGCAAGCAGAGACCAACCGCATGCGGTAGACAACCGGATAGTGGACCTTCAGGGTCTCACCTTGCTTCAAGCGCCGATCCTCGACTCGGTTGGCAAGGCAAAAAAGCTCCCTTCTTTGCTCTCGTACGAGTAAACAAAAGAAATCATTCAACCGTATCATCCAATCGTTGTCTACTCTGACGGACGCGCACGATACAGCCCACTCGGCAGCTCTGTGTACGGTACTCGCTCGACCATCTCCGGCTTCAGCTGGTCCAGCCGGGTCACCCCCAAAAGCCGCATGCCCGTCTCGATTTCGTTTTGCATAATGCGGATGGCCTTGACTACCCCCTTCTCCCCTAATTAAACAGCACAGATCGTGTCAGGATCACCATCCCGCTGCAATAAGAGCCTAACTCCGCCTACCATATGTCCCATTCGCAAACAAAAATGTGCGCCCCAGCCCAACTCCCTTGGCGCCAAGACACATGGCTTTGAGCACGTCGGTCCCCCGTCGAACACCGCCGTCGACATAGACCTCTAGCTTGTCGAATAAGTCGGGTCGTTTTTGTCGCAGCTCATATAATACATCGATCGAGGCGGGAGCACTTGTGTCTCAAACTTAAACTTTGATAATAACAAAGTTGGAAACATACTCACTAATCAAGCTGCCTTCCGCCGTGGTTACTCAATAACACTGCGTCGACGCCATGCTGCGCTGCCAATTCGACATCCTCGACCGTCTGTACTCCCTTCAGTATTATGGGGAGCCTGGTTGTTTTCTTCCCACAACCGTGAGTATTATAGCGCATATAGCTACTTTGTCGGCCATACCTTTAACCACTCGAGCGTGGACCAATCTATCCCTGCGTCGAAGTAACCGTCAATAGTGCTAGCTACCCCGCCTTTTTGGCCTTCCTCCTCGTCGTCATCGCCCTGTCGCTCAGCGTTAAAATATATAATCTTCAAGTCTCAGGCACATAGCTCACGCCAAGCATAGCAGCCCTATTTCGCTGATCTAGCTCTCGGTTACCAAGTACTGGAGCGTCGACCGTGAAAAAGATTGCGCGATAACCCAACTCTTCGACATGCTTAATCACATTTTCGGATTTGGCCCTATCCGAGGCAACATACAACTGCATTGACGTATGATTTCATAATAGGTTGTGAAGCAAGATATAAGGGCTGACCTGGAAGAACAACGGCTGCTTTTCGGGGTCAACCCGCGCGTTTGCGATTTCGTCGACTGTGCAGGACGCGTTGCTTGATATCTTTTATGAATTCAATTGACCATATATCAAGACTTCAAGAACGTTGTTAACTCACCCCTTGGATAACACCCATCTTCCCAGCGCCCTTTGTAATATTGACTTCACCTTCAGGCGCACCTAGGCCAGCCATCGCCGCGGGACAAACAAATATGGGCAGATTACTCGGAACCCCAAGCATCTCGCACGACATATCAATCGTCTTTGTGCCTCGTAAGACTCGCGGGCGGAACCAGTACCGCCTATATGCAAGTGCATTATTCATATGCGCTACGTTCACGCATTAGTCTCTACCGTAACCAAATGAACGCCGCTAGAACTCACCAAACTCATCATCCGATGCCGACCTATAATACGCCCACGCAGTTTTATTCAACACGCTATGCGCGAGCTCTTCGAACTCGTTCAAGTTGAGCACGTGCGAGAGCGGGGGGAGGTTTGCTCGCGCTTCGGCCGTACGGCGCTCTTCTTCCTCGATTTCTGGGTTCTTTGCTGGTGCGGTGGACGGATCGAGTGTACCGACGTGTTGGGACGGTTTAAGCATTTTTTCGAGGAGTCCTTTGGCATGAATGGATTCGAATATTTCGCTAGTGAATTGTGAGTGGGGCGTATGCGTTGACAGAAAGGGGTGAACTCACGTTACATCTTTACCGGCATTGGCCACGATAGGCTTGTCTCCTCCTGGATGCTTGGGAATAAACTCTGTAACACTGATCGCATATGTTTGAGTTGTGTGATAATCGACACGAGGCGTGCACGCTTACTTGTAGACCTGTGTTCAATGACGATGGTGAATAAAGGAGCTGATTGTATGATCTGCTTGCTGCTCACCTGCCCCCGAATAACGATCCAACAATCGTCGCGCTTATTGTGCTTTTGCACTTCGTTATAGGAGATTTGCTGTTCGGCCTGTGGAGTCTGTGTCTTTGATTTGGCGTGTCCAGACTCTTTTGCTCCTTGGATTTTCTTTGGGCCGTCGAGGTCTAGAGGCCGGGCAAATGCATAGCCCGTACCTGCGAGCTAGACAAGGTAACGACAATCAATTGTGCAACGCAAAACCAATACAAATATCAGACGTACGAATGCAAGCGTTGCAGCTGTAGCGTACAGCGTGGATGATCTGCTAGCGTTCCCAGCATTTTGGGCGTGAAGTACTCTACGAGGTGCGTTAAGCCGAGCAGTAGCCGCTATGCGGGAGACTGAGTGCGATAGCATCGTCGGTCGGGCCGGATTGCGCCAACCTGTAGGACAGTGCGTCTTCTTATATATGAAGTGGGAAGAACGCGGAACAGGCTGGTCATCGCAAGCTCGACGGCCGCTGACGTCGGTTTTATTTATACCCTATCGTCGTCAGTTATCGGCCCGGCTGTTCCGTGAGCCCACTCCAATCGATGAAATGTATGACTGGTATATGCTCAAGTGGTTCTGTTGACTATACAAGTGAAAGGGAGAGTCTATGTCTATGATGACTGTTAAATTATTTTGGGCCATTGATAATGGCTTTGATAACCCCCTTTCCGTCTGGTCCCTTTCCAGTCTTGGTCGTGTTGAACGCTGCGACGGCGTCGGTGAACTCGAAGCTAGAAACGTCCTGTCAGACAGTTCCAGCAAGTGGTGCATATACATCTCATACCGATGAGTGACAAGAGGCTTGAGGTCGACTTTTCCTTGAGATACCAAGGCAATGGCCAGGCTGTAGTCTCCGGGCTGAGAACGTTTTAGTTAAACCAAGCACGCGCATATATAGACAAACCACTCACTCCATATCGGAACGACCCCCGAACAGTCAGCTCCTTAACCATCATCGCTCCAAACGGCACCTGCGGGTCGCCTCCCATACCGACTTGCACGTACGTCCCACCGACCTTAATGATGTTGAATCCCATCTGCACGCACACCTCTGCTCCGCTCGCGTCGATGACGACGTCGATCGAGTGATCTCCCCTCTCGCTTAGACCCAACTGCTTCTTCAGATCCTCGCTCGCGCGTGCGGAATAAGCAATTTTCGACTCGCCCTCCTCCATCTTGGGAGGAAGGAACGCGTCCGTCGCGGCGTATTGCTTGGCAAACTCGAGACGGTGTTGAGCAATGTCGACGGCGACGATGCGGCGTGCACCGAGGGCTTTTGCGACGGCCATGCAGAGGATACCAACGGGTCCGGCGCCGAAGACCGCAATGGATTGTTCTGGTTGGAATTTGGCAAGGGTGGAAACGGAGTGAACTGCTACTGCAGTTGGCTCAATCTGTAGGGCGGGATAAGGGCAAGATCCAGAGGTAGATAAAATCGACTTGCCATGGCACCGTCTTCGAGAGACATGCTCGAAGGGAGCTTGTATGCGATGT
>WSLO01000210.1:0-23984 GCA_019677385.1 Ceratobasidium sp. 392
CCGTTTGATGAGTGTGGACTTGCCAGCACCTGATGGACCGCAGAGCACGATGGGTTGGGTCGTGGGCGTGATTTGGGCCAAGGGTGCCATTCTTTTTGGGATAGTTCGGACGGTGTATGTACACGAAGAGAGAGGAGAGATGCGAGGTAGCGACACACGCGAGAACAGGCGGTGGACGAGACGGTGTTGGGTGGGGTACATTTAGGCGCTGAGGTACTGGACGAGAAAGGGGTTTATTTGCACGTGATCGTTTTGTGGGGTAATTGAGACGACCATCTCTTCGCTTTTTGCCTTGGCTTGGATTGTTCCTTACTCTGTATTACTGTGGCTAACTGATATCCGAGCCCTATGGAAACCTTTGTCTCCTATTGAGTCATCGTTCAACTTGCTGTTGATGGCGCGAAAATCTAGACTGGCGATCATGGTGCTTCTCGAGTGATAGACAGGGATCGACAGGAGCGCCGTAAAGCTGCTATTGTGCTCTGGAATACGTATAGTCCACCTCATCTGAGCTGTCACGCGAAATTAAAAGTCTGTATACGACCACACGATACGTGTCCTTTCATCTATTCTGGGATTACTTCTAGTCTCGCAGATCTTTCTCATTACATTCAAACACATTTTTACGCAAAAACTGGAGGATCCTGGCAACTATACCGCGATTGGTGATATAGAAACCCCCGCACGGATCTCTCCTGAATGTCCGAACGTCGGGGAGAAGCTATAAACGTTCATTTACGAGCCTATCATTGAAGTCAGCTATCGCAACGTGCAAGGTCATAGTGGATGAATTGAATTTGAAACGGAACCCGGGAGCACCTCGTGCTTTGGTACTTGGATCTATGTGTTGGTCCTCACGGAGCCAGGCCCGTTGGACGTCATGCCCGCTATGAAACTATATAATTTATTGCAGAAGATCCCCTCGCGACAAGGGCTTGTTATGGATAAGAAGACTAGACGACTCTGGGCTATGTCTCGTAACACCGTTTAATATCGGCGGGCTAGTGGTGCTCTCGACCATGACTATTTTGACCTGGATCATGGAACGAACGACGCATAGAGGACACAAAATTCTGATGTTCGCGCTATATACGTGGCCGTACGACTTTCTCCTTGGAGTCGCATTCGATCACCACCGATGCTTCTGCAAACGATGACAACTATATACCCTAGCACATGACTTCACGTGGGGCGATTTTTTGCGCATACACGGAGATGAAGTTTGCTTCTCCGAAAGAGGGACCAAATTAACGAGCATAACTCCTGCATTGAAGTTATCGATGTGGACTCTCTCGTGCTTTATACTACAATCTAGGAACTCCGATATGTAATGCCTGCTGGCATTGGAGCGTTACCTGACGTCCAAACCGCAGTCTAGCTCCAATGGCTGGCACCCGCTAATTCTATCCCGGCGTCTCCGTTGGATGATCAAATGACACTGTTCTTTGATGAACTCCTAGTTCTCTAAGTGTCTTCGTTCGCTACGGTTCGTATACGGCCTTCACTATACTTTCCAAACTCATGGCGTCCCATTTTTTATAGCGGCTGATTTGCTCTGGAGCCTTTCATACCGATTAAAAATGAAGTTTAACATGGCTAGATCAGCAGGAACTTCCCTTTTATGAGTTCTCTTAGAGTCCCTGAGCACGGCTCTCGGAGAACTTGAGACTTCAAGCTGCCTCGTTTTCGACAGCAATATCCAAGAATCTCCTTTTTGTCTAACCGAGGATATATTAAGTACCTTCTTGTGTCCTTACCTTTAGGATGTCGACTTTCGCAGGATCTAGTTTACTATGGAAGCTGATCCTTTGATCCGAGCTGTTGAAGCTTGCCTGCCTTGTTCGAATGTGGACAGTCCGAAGCTTCCTGCACCAATCCTAAATCTTGTGGTTAATCCGTTTCTAAGCATCGACATCGAGCCGATTTCATACTAGCCAACAAACGTGATGTGGGCAGCGAGTTGCGTGTGTTATTGCCCAATGAAGACATAGAAACCACTGGCTATGGCGGAGCGTGGCCATATATGGCGATCCTACTAAACGGGTGAGACATGCAGTTGTCAAGTTGCATTTCCTAAAGCGCTGACGACACAGCGTTACTTTCAGTAGTCGTCATGGCACACCTGAAATCACTTCGTAGTGTGCGGGATCTGCCAACAAAGGTGAGTGCCGAAGTGGCTAAATCAACCCGACGCTTGTCAACCACGACTCAAAAAATCGATTGCCCCAAACCCAGCTCCTACCTCACATTTGTACCCCGCCAGGTAAGACAGAATCCTGACCCAAATCACTTTTGTATGCGCTGAATCCGGCTGTCTCACGTACCGTCATCAGGCATGTCGCCAGATAACTCAATCGATGCTGCCCCCAAACCCTTCCAAGGAATATGGGAAGGCCGAAACAAGATAGTGATTAGAATCGATATTGGATGATTTCCCGTAAGCTCTAAAGCCAAACTAAGCTAGGTTAGACCATCTAAAGTCTGGATGACCGATTACTCTACGACGCAATCGCTCCACATTTAGAACCACTAGCTTAGCTTGGCTATAGCTATAGCCGTTACGGGAAATCATCCATTGGAACCACTCAAAGCAGAGTCTCTTTTGCTTTTCTGAAGGAAGGTACGTATCTCATTTCATCCAACCATTCTTATTCTAACCTTAATATAGGCGAGAACCAAATCATTCATAACGTTACACAATGGCCAGGGCAAAAGTCTTCAAGCACGCCTAGCAAGATCCCTTCTGTGGTGTGGTATGACCTCAATGGAAAGGTATATTTCTTCGTATCAACAGCTGGCCGGATACTAATACCGCCCTTGCCCAGGCGGTTGCATTCGGTGCCGAGGCAACTTCGCACCAAGCAGAGGCAGATGCTCAGAAAAACGGCTGGCAACTCGCCCGGTACTTCAAGCTCCATTTGCACCCAAAGGGTATGAAGACTAAGCACAATCTCCAGCTCGACCGTAATCCAAGTATCATGAGGAAACGGACTGATGGCGACTCAATCCCCTGTTCCAGCTTTGTCTGAAGGTGTATTTCTCCAACAGGTGTACTCAGATTTCTTATTTTATCTCCTAAAGCATACGCGATCTTGCTTCGAGGCTCGGATGCTTGACGGAAAGAAGACCTGGGAGAGCTACCAGTCTGAAATGGAGGTCGTAAGTGGGAGGAGGATGTAAGTTTGTTGATCTTCGTTCACAACTGTATGCTCATAATACTTTTGATTAGGGCAACACATGCAGAGGGGAGGCCATTGTTATACCCGAGTGACTTGTATGGTACATCTAGTAGTTGCTTGGATTGTATCTGCTGGGATAGAGTTTTGGCCCACCAGGTCATGTTACTTGTGAATGCAGAAAGCCTAATAATACATGCTTGAATCCTCCATCAACGGTGTCGATAATAAATTATTGTATGAGCTTGGAGGGGGGAGCATATGCACGGGGTTTCTACTGCATTGAGTAATGTTGCAAGGCACTACAATTTGACCACTGTTATATGAGCAAATCAAATGTCCTGCGGTTGCTGAGTCATCGTGGTGTAACATGTGGCTAACCCTATTTAAACTCAATAACTACCACGTTGTTCAGCGCCTTCCACGACCAACCATTGCAGCGAAGGTGAGGACAACTCGGAAGCTGTTTGTAAGAAACATAAAGCTGATTTTGGTTTGATCTTAGTCATATTTTAACCTTGCTCTTGAGAATAACGTACATAGCCGACTTCGCTTCCTCTAGTTCAGATCGAACAATGAATAACAACCTTCCACACATCAGCGAAACTGCAAAATCATTTCACGGAACGTGGACTGGTCAGTCCAAAATTGCTATTGGAATTGACATCGGGACGACGCAAAGTGGCGTTGCATTTGCATACTTACAGGAAGGCAAGTTTGTACACCTTTTACACGGCTACATTTCAATTTAATGCCACGAGCTGTTTAGGCGCAGAGCAGAAGATCCATAGGGTTACCCAGTGGCCAGGTCAAGAATCCCAGAACCAAAACGGCAAAATACCTACGATTGTCTGGTATGACACCGATAAAAAGGTAAGTGAACAAGCACATAATCGGGAACTAAGAATAGCTACTACGGCTAAGCAGGCTGTGTCTTTTGGCGCAGAGGCGTTGACTCCTCAGGCCGAACTGGATGCGGAGGATTACGGGTGGCAACTAGCCAAACATTTTAAGCTCCATTTGCACCCAGCCGATTTAGCAATCAAGCACGGCCTAGATCTCGAACGTAAGTCAAGCTTCACTGATTTTATCGTACCGTACCTCTCAGGGGTGTTTTATATGCAGCATTGCCTGCTGGAGTATCGTTGTCGCAGATTTATACAGACTTTCTTCAATATTTACTCCAGCAAACTCAAACATACTTCGAAGACCACATATTAGACGGCAAACGGACATGGAAGACCTACAGTCCAACTTTAGAGGTCGTCATTGCCCATCCTAACGGGTGGGGGATCCGGGAACAAACGTTTCTTCGGTCAGCTGCCGTTGCTGCAGGATTCGTGAACGCTAGCGATGCTGGATCTCGAGTTCACTTTGTCAGTGAGGCCGAGGCTTCCGTTCACTTTTGCATATTTCATACTAATTTGGGAAGCCAACTAAATGTGAGTACTTGGGGGCGGTTTATGGGGCCTGTGCACGTGCGGCTCAATCATGATTACGATGTAGCCGGGAGTGGTCTTCGCTGTTTGCGATGCTGGTGGATCAACCGTCGACACAACAGTCTATTCTGTCAAAAGCACCAATCCCCTTCTATTAGAAGAAACCCGTGCATCAGCCTGTGAGTGGGCGGCTCGCAATGAGATTGAGATATGTTAGGAGGCTCATTCTTTATTAGGTGTGCAGGCTGGCGCTATATTTATTGACGCAGCAGCGAAAAAGTACCTTCAAGAAGTACTCCGCAACGCGGGTCTTTCTCCTGAAGAAGTCGAAGAATATGTATCTCGTGGAGTCAAGGACTTCGAGGGTAATGCCAAGAGAGCATTTCGTGACACAATCATGGACCAATGCATCGAGATATCGGGAACCCGTTTCAATAACCCGGCTATTCGCACCCGGCGTGGCCGTATGAATGTCCCTGGGTACGTATTTATAGAGTGTTGAAACAAACTCATCTAATATTGTGTCAAACAGATCTACTATCGCATCGTTATTCGAGTTCTGCTTGACACAGATTATGCGCAGCGTTGAATCTCAGCTCGAATCAACTATTGCTTCAGTATGTGGTTAAAGTTGTTTCGCATCTATAGCTACTTAAAACCCCTCTCAAATAGTATATTCTGCTAGTAGGAGGTTTTGGGGAAAGCTTGTACCTCCGAGAGCAGCTCAAAGCGAGATTCGAGCCGCATGGATGTCAGATTACCACTACGAGCGATGCTACGTAAGTCTTATTTAATAGGTTTGGAGAACTGTTGTCCGCGCTCGTCACTGATAAACGCTGGGTTAGATCTAAAGCGGTTTCCGATGGTGCGCTTATCTGGTTCTGCTCCAGTAGCGTAGTGAAGCGTGCTCCCTGGTTCTCATACGGTATTGAAATCCTTGTTCCATACGATCCAAAAATTCAGGCTCATCGTCGACGTAAAACCGCTATTTGGCCAAGCGGACAGTTTGCCAAAGGTGGATGGTCACAAATTGTTGACAAAGTATGCTTATCAGGACTGGCATAATATTGTACTGACATGAACTTGCTACCGGGTGCAGGGTGTTCCAGTCGATTGCAACGTTGTGACACGCCGCCCTTATTATCGTGAATACTCAACCTCAAATCCAAACTTGAACAATTTTAAAGAAGTAATATGGAGTTATTCTTTAGCAGGATCACCGGAGTGGATGAGGTTTAAGCCTGGTATGTGCTGGGGCTCTCCAAGTTGCCAACATACGTTTTGACTGGTATATATTTGGAACTCGAATACAGGATCTTTGATGCCTGGATTTCACCCGGCTTGCACTATCACCGCCAATTTGAACACTTTACGCAACATTCTCAAAACGCACCGAACCGCTAGCGGCGTTCAGTACTGGAGTTTGAGTTTCAATGTTTGTATCCATTTTGGTCGAACTGAGCTTCAAGCCTTCTTGGAATGGGTCGAAAATGTAAGCTTGCTCGGCGAAACCTCCCTTCTGAGGACAACTACTAAGACTTTTTTATGAGCAGGGAGTAACACGCACGGGGCCGGTTCGAATCGTATCTACCGATCTGATCTAGCGCCCGAGCCTAACCTGGCAAACATCCCCTTGGTGCTGGTAAAACAGACCTGTACTTTTTGTATGCCATTACTGAATATGCATCCATGATTAAACCACATCTATAACTAAGCTGCTGCAAAAACAGCAAACTATGTTCTGGTCACTGTACTTGTCGGCATAAAGGTGGTGTCAACGTATCTCACCCCCCAGGTTGGTAAAGTTCAATAGCGAGACCTACGTAGGACTAGAACACTAACAGTTCAAAATACTAAAGTGAACGAACATACAAACCGTATAGAGAGCGTTCGAAGCCTCAAAGCCATCTAATAACATCGTTGCCACTAAGCTAAATTGTGGCTCAGCCCCACGTGACTGATTGAAGCAGCTCCGTCAGCCACCCCCCCCCCCCCTTGCCCTAGACATTGCAAGTTCATGGCAGAATCTAATTCCCAAGGCGACCCCGTCACCACTCAACCCCAGCATGAGACTCTGGAGCCTACGCCCGACCCTTCCAGCCCGGTCTCTCGACCTTTCAGAGGAAGACAAACCCGGAAATCCATATATATAGTGTATGTTCGTCTTTGGTGTAGGTATGACAATCATTCTCATCGCTTGGGCTTCAGGCTTCTCGGACCCAGTGGCGCCGGAAAATCTCTGGTAGGTTTACTGAGCGTTGCCGTTGTATTCGTGCTGATGCCAGATTACTCTGTAGTTAAGCAACACTGTTTGCGACGAGCAGGCGCTTATAGCTACTCCTGGATCTGGATTGTGCACTACTAGCTTTCGACATCGATCGCTTGTTCTAGAGGACCACGAGGTTAAACTGATTGACTCACCTGGGTTCAACGACTCGTCTACCAACAACAGCGATGTATTGTCCGGGCTTGTCCGCTACTTGATGAGAATGTAAGTGCTTTTCACCATAATACCTGGATCCTCTCAAGTAGCAACGCTGCAGATATAACGAGAAGCACCACAGAATCAGTGGTATTGTGTACTTGCATCCAGAAGGCGAGGACATCAATTGCGACCACCTTAAACAGAACATGGGAGTGTTGAAAGCTTTAGTTGGCGATCGCTTCTTGCCACAGTTAAAGATTGCTGTTGTACCCAACGGCCATGGGCAAACCGTCGACACAGACTTAATTCGCACTTTACAGGGGCCTGGCTCCCCTTTCCACGCTGTTCATGCAGGAGGCGCTGAAATCGTAGGACTACCATTACGAGCCGAAAATATCCGAGAATTTCTCCTCGGCTATATTCAATTGCCTTACCTGCTCCTTAAAATCCAGAACCAAATAACGCACGGCAACGTCGGTCCGCCGAGAGAGTATATCACAAAGCTATTCGAGCGCACCTCGACCACATCTCTGGAACGATCGCCTCGCTCACGTCGGGGCGCGGCCCGGGCCTCAAACCACCCTCATGACACTAACCTGGCAGAGGCTGCGGAGCGATCTCAGCAACTCGAGCTCGCATTGGCCGAATCCGAGGCAGAAATCAAACTTCTTCGTGACCAGTTTCAACAAATTCGGTCCGAGTACGCGTCTCTTCGCTCTGAACTTCAGCTAAACGACAACATGGAGCAGGGAAACATTGTCCAGTGCCTCAAAGATCTTAACCGTTGCATTGGAAACCTTGGGAGATCTATAGCAGAGCACATTGTCGATCATTACATCCCCTCATATGCCGACGATGATACTACGTTAAAGGCCTCAGATTTGTCCCGGGTTAAAGCACAGTTCCACCATCAGGAAGGAAGGCCCTCGCTTGTTGTGTCTTCATCCGGAGACGGAATGCCTGCAGAGGACTTTTTCGACCACGGCATACGATCTATCGTATGCAAACGCCTGTATGAGAACATATTTCTCCCCTTCCATCCCATCCTCTTAGGCGACCCCCGCAATGACTTTATGAATGAACTCTATCAAGAAGTTCGGTATCAAGGTGAGCCGCTACATTGTCTCTTGTTCTCGTTATTGAACCTCATCTAATGTAGACAATCAAACTGCAGCTTCCAAGTGGAGAGCAAACTCCTTCCTAGCTGTTTCCAAAAACAATGACTCCGAAGTTCGCACTCAGCATATTCGCACACATGTTGAAAACATCAAAACACAAGATTTTGCCGGGCTATTTGCAGGCTTCTTTGACGAGGACACGAATGTGTCGCTGGAAGGCTCTCACGATGAAGAACTTGAGAGACTTGTATCGCTCGCCTGGGACTGGAACCACATTTTGAAGGGAAGCGTTGTTATGTTAGGGGATTTTCAGCCTACTGTCTACGATAACGGCGTACCATTTGATCCCAGCTGCATGGCAGATTTCGAGCCTAAAAAGGGGTCGAAAAAGGTACCTCAGACAGCCCTATGTACTATTGGGTTGGGCTTGAAGGTATCCCGCTCCAAGGTGAAGGGAAGTGCAGTTGATGACACAATTATATGCAAGGCTTCTGTAGTTACTGAGCATATATACGAGTAACAATGTATATTAGATATACTCGAATCTCATGTAAATCTTTGAATATATGCATCGAGGTATAGTTCTACCATTGTCAACAGTAGCTCATGGACGTGTTATGCCACAAAGAGGCTCATCGGATGGTACGTATTGAAGCATAACTTGTATTCATAAAGAAGCAGTCCCGCAAGTTTTGGTGAGCAGAACCAGCTAATCTACCTGTCGCATGTGATTATACGATAACCTTCGTATTGGCCCTTTGTCCTTGGGCACGATCTCTTTACGAACAAGCTTCTGGCCTGATCACGTGGCGTCCCCTCGGAGGATTCCCGCTGCCCATGCAAGCGGGCGCAGGTGCAATCACTTCGGCATGTTTTGCTGGAGTGCTCTTTGCATTCTGCAGCGCGGATGAATCTGAGGAAGGCGTCCAGGTATCTGCAACTGCGATATCTGCTGAGCACCGTGTTAGGCCTTAGGGCCACGGCTAATTTCCTTTCTGCTTCGTCTGCGTTCTCTAAATAACTATATACTATCTATACGTGCCTCGCGCACTGTCCGTACATCCCGACTCGTAGTCTCACGTCCCGCTTTTTCTCTCGTCCGTAGTTTACCTCCGTACCAGGCCTAGTTTGCCTTTCTATACGTGCTTTGACTCCGCTCATGTAACGTGTTCCTTAATAGAACGAATGTATTAAAAAAAAAAAAAAGGCCTGATCACGTGACAAAACTTACATCAAACGAGTGGCTATCCGACCACGAGGCGCCTTCGAATTTGCGAGGCAAGCCACCACCCAGGCGATTGAAGCTCTACTTCCGTCCTTCCATCTTCAATTGTCTTGAGTAGATACACTAATCAAGCAAGAAAATCTCCGTCAAGGCTTCTCTTTCTTCTATCAAATCTACATGTCATCGCTGAAC
Organism: Ceratobasidium sp. 392; assembly: GCA_019677385.1. Taxonomy (NCBI): domain Eukaryota; kingdom Fungi; phylum Basidiomycota; class Agaricomycetes; order Cantharellales; family Ceratobasidiaceae; genus Ceratobasidium; species Ceratobasidium sp. 392. Next base: position 9,576 of record WSLO01000210.1, read on the forward strand.
GGGTCCGTCAACGCTGTCCCGAAACCGTTCCATGGAATATGGGAAGGCGAAAGTAAAATTGTACTTGGCATCGATATTGGTACAACTCAAAGCGGAGTTGCTTTTACGTTTTTACAAAAAGGTTTGCCATTTGAGTCATTCGTTTCGCGGAATTCTTATGCTTCCGGCTGCCATGAAGGTGTAGAGCAGACCATCCATCGCGTTACACAGTGGCCGGGACAGGAAGCGCAGAATCAACAGAGTAAGATCCCTACTCTAGTGTGGTATGATCTTGGCGGAAAGGTGACGTATTTGGCAGGCTGTATCTACAAATGATACTAACATTTGTTTTCTAGGCTGTTTCTTTTGGAGCTGAAGCTTTATCCCACAAGGCTGAAGAGGATGCGGAAGATAACGGGTGGCAGCTTGCAAAGCACTTCAAATTACATCTCCACCCCAACGACATGAAAGCAAAACACGATCTCCAGCTCGACGGTAAGTCAATGGTCAAAGGCCGTTCGTATAATAAAACTAAGGTTCTTTGTAGCCCTACCTAATGGTGTTTCACTTCGACAGATATATACAGATTTTTTGAGATATCTCTTCAAGCATACTCGAACTTTCTTTGAAGATCGAATTGTCGACGGGCGACTAATTTGGGAAAACTACCGATCCCGAATGGAGGTCGTGATAGCTCATCCCAACGGATGGGGCATCCGTGAACAGGCCTTCCTTCGAGCTGTGGCTGTTGACGCAGGCCTAGCTCTCGCTTCTTCGTCACACAAGATTCGGTTCGTGACTGAGGCAGAGGCGTCCGTGCATTTTTGCATCTATCACACCAACCTTGGTAATCGCCTTCAGGTATGCAACATTCAATGTAGGTTTGGCTCTAATACTAATAGCTTTATTGTAGAATGGTACGAAGTTCGCGGTATGTGACGCTGGAGGGTCGACTGTGGACACGACCGTGTATTCGGTTGTTGCGGCTCGGCCAGTTCTGAAATTAGAAGAGGCTCGAGCATCTGCCTGTGGGTTATTTGTGTTTCGGTCTGACCTGATGAATCGGCCTTTAATTAACGCACCTTTTTCTCCCTAAATTAGGCGTTCAAGCAGGCGCAATATTCGTTGACGCCGCAGCTGAGAAATACCTCCGGGGCGCACTGAGGAATGTATCGCTTGGCCGAGAAGACATACAAGATTATACTGCGCGAGGGGTCAAGGACTTTGAGAGTGTTGCAAAACGAAACTTTCGTGATGTAGAAGAAGACAAGATGATTGAAATTGCTGGGCCGCGGTTCAACAACACATCAATTAGAACTCGTCGTGGTAGGATGACTGTTCCTGGGTAGGCATCAATGACGACGCGTATATTATTCTTACGATTTTTTAGAGCGATTATCAAATCTTTCTTCAATGTCTGCCTTGACGAGATCACCGCGAGTGTAGACCAGCAAATGCAGGGAACTAATGTCTCGGTGCGTAGCGAACCTTATATCACCTGCACCATAACCCTTACATCTCTGCATCTAGTATATGCTACTAGTTGGGGGTTTTGGAGATAGTCCTTTCCTCCGACAGGAGTTCAAGGCACGCTATGAGCCGCAAGGATGCCAAGTAACTCTCACGAATGATTCAACGTAGGCAATGCCATAATATCCAATTGGCATCTGTCTGACTACCTCTTTTTTGCAAAGCTCCAAAGCAGTTGCCGATGGCGCTGTAATTTGGAACGTGACCAGTAGTGTTGTTGGTCGCGCGCCTCGCTCGTCGTTCGGTATTGAAACTTCTAAGCGGTACATTCCCTCGTCCCCTGAGTTTCAGGGGCGCCAAATATATGTGTGTCCTTCTGGTTTCACGAAAGTAGCCGGGGGATGGTCGCAGATAGTTGCCAAGGTACGTGTTAGCGTGCTGTATAATATAACGTTTTCAGATACTAAAAGATACTCTAGGGAATTGCGCTTGATGTGGAAGCGGTAACTCGAGAAGCGTTCAGCAGGCAATATTCATCTCCGAACCCGGACCTAGAGGACTTTGAAGTTACTCTGCTCTCACATTCTCAAGCGGGGAATCCAAGCTGGTCAAGGGATAATGAAGGTCAGCGCGTTCCAAGATTTATATTATATTGTGCGCTAACTGTTTTCGAAGACGAACTTCTCAGCGGCTTTCAAGAAATTTGTACCATCACTGCTGACCTGACGAGGCTGAGTGGCGCCTTGGAACCTCGAATTGGCGTACACGGAAAGATGTATTGGCGCCTGTCCTTTGATGTTTGTATCCGTTTCGGAGAGACAGAGTGGGCAGCATATTTAGAATGGGAAGAAAATGTAAGCGTTTCTAACTTGGCAGATACGTACCTATGATTGTTTACCAATGGTCATTCTTAGGGTGTTACTCGTACGGGAGAAGCTACTATCATACCCGAAGAACTTGTTTGATGTTGAAATAGTTAATGATCTTTGCGATGACGACTCTGCGTATCAAGTTCTGCTTGTGGCCTGTAAGTGGCCGCGACACAATCGTGCTTGTTCAATTTATTTCCATTCAAATTTACGCGCTTTTTGTATATACGGAAAGTCAAGACAACAGCGTTCATTGAGAGTATTTTCGAGTCACTATGAATGTAGGATTGTTGAGTGCTGCCTCAGGAGATTGTGACCGTATAACCATCCATGATCCGCCTATTGAAGTGGAGAAAGCCCTTTGGGTGCTTGCTTTTCGGAGTAATAATCCCCGAGTTGGATGTAAGCGTTCGAGTTAGCGTGTGTCCTGTTAGTGACTGCAGTTGAAGTTATCGCAGTCAGCATCGCACGAATTGCGGAGCCTGCCGGATTTTGCTACCGGCCTTTGTCAGCTTGTATGATGTTCGATCACGTGCTAGTTTTCGCCACATCTCTGACAGCCACCAAAATGAACTTTTTGAAGAGACTTTCGTTTGGTGGTGGCCTATCTTTGTCGCAAATTACTGGAACCGACTCAGAATCCACACCCACTCCAAACGCTGAGTCTCATCAATCAACCCAGCCACCAGTACTCGTTCAACCGAGACGCAACCTACCCAAAAGTACTGCGGTTCTGTGAGTGACGTTTTCCCCCTCTGGTCTCCCCGCACTTAGACTGTTCCAGTATCTTAGGTCGTTCTGGATCTGGGAAAACATTCGTACGTATATTAGCTACTGGATTATCTCCGCTTCCATCTTTCCCACAACTTATACTTTCCTCTAGTTTGTCGAAACTGCTTGTTCAGACAAAGGGGGCCTTGAGGATAACGCGTCTATCAAAAGTACAGAAAAAGTCCTCTCTCGTCAGTTTAGAGATGGCAAAAATACGTTCAAGCTGATTGACACTCCTGGTTTCGACAACATCGCGATGAGCAATCTTGAGGCCTTTGCAAGACTCGCTGACTACTTGTTGCACGAGTAAGTCCCTATGCTTAAATCAATATCTTATCATTGAAGTAACATATTCTTAGAACAAGGGTGGAGTTCGGCATATCTGGGATCGTATACCTCCACCGTGCGGGGGATCCACTGGATAGCAGGGCGCTTAAGCAAAACATGGACGTGATATCTGATGTTTTTCTTGGTGACCCAGGTTTGGCGCGACTCACCATCGTGGTAGTACCAGAATCCGGCATGGATAGAGCTGCTTGCGTCCGGGTGGCGTCCCGCGCAACGGTCTTTCGGGCGCTACACGCCAAAGGTGCCAGGATTGTAGGGGCCAGGCTCAACCAGAAGAGCATCGACCAGATCCTGACACCCTACGCCTTCCAAGATCCCCTATTACTCCACATACAACAAGAGGCTATTCGCGATCCACATATTGTTCCTGGAACATTGATCGAGGAACGATTAGGTTATTACCAGCCGGAATCGATGAAGCTACTGGTCGATCAACAAGTCAAGCAATGCCTAGTTCCTCACACAGATCTTCTACGCTCTCTCGAAACAACGCTCAAGGAAAAAGAGTTGGAACTGCAGGAGTCTTCTCGTGCTCGTGGCCAAGCCAAGCAACAGGTGGCGAGCACTCAAGAGGAAATACTGGCCCTCCGCCAGAAACTTCAGCGGTCTCAGGGCGACAACGAGTCGCTACTATCGCAACTCCAACTTCACAAAGGCTACGCCGAGGAAATTTACTCACTCCAAGCGGTACTGAAGGACGCGGAATCGAAACTATTGAGCTACTCGCAGGCTTACCAGCAAACCAAACAACAGCTAACAACCAGTCGAGAAGAGTCGTCAGGGCTCCGCCAGCAACTCCAACAGATTCAAAGCGAATATGCGTCTCTGCGCTCACAGCTTCAGATACAGGAAAACACAGAACAGAGCGACATAGTCCAGACGCTGAAGGATCTAAATCGAGACATCGACGATTTCAGTCGCTCAATCTCAGAACACTTGTCCGATAACTACGTGCATGAAGTTTTTGGCAAAGAGCCTAGCGACATGACGGCTCTGAACGCCCGACACTTGCCTGAGTTGAAGGCGTTACTTAATCATACTGATGGACGGCCGTCACTAGTTGCCGCCTCGGACGAAATGGGCATGCCTATCGAAGACTTCCTCGATTACGCGACACGTGCCTTGCTGTGCGGCTACCTTTGCCAAAACGTTTTTGGCCCATTCCATCCCGCAATCGATCCGTCTCATAATAAAATCATGGCTACTATGTATGATGATGTACAGCGACGAGGTACGTTTGATTGTCTGTACTTCAGAGTTAGGTACTAATAGCCATCTGCGACTGTCGTGTCCATCACAGAACCACAGGCAGTAGCCGGTAAATGGCGTGCCACTTGCTTTAAGAGCATATACAAGCCCGAAACTCTAGACGCGACTGCGCAACATGTTCCATCGCTTGTCCAGGAGTTTGCTGATGCTTGTCTGAACCCCCTCATGACATACTTTTTTGGACAGAAACCGGAGCTTAGGCTAGAAGATCGACACCTGGACCGTCTCAGTCGATTATTTAAAACAGCGTGGGATTGGAACTCAACGCTGAAAGGCCATGTGATTGTATTAGGTGACTTCTACCCGACACAGTATGCTCCCGGGCATCGCTTCGATCCCGCTTTGATGAGCGAGTTCGAACCAGGTCCGCGAAAATCACAATCAAAATACATACTGGGAACTCTTGGCCTTGGTCTGCTGGCTTCTCGTGCTGTGGGTGGAGGGCAACCCCCTGAAACAACGGTCGTTGTCAAAGCCACAGTAGCTATGGTCGGCCTGTATGCGTAATCTGAGGATCAGGTAAGTTCAACTACGAGCACTACCCTTCCTTAGTATTCATATTCTATTCTAGCAAGCATGGGCTACTATGCTGAGCAATACCCAAAATTTACGGACACAAAATATTCTACCGCGTATTTGTTGATATCTTGAGCTGGTTAAAGACGGCGATTTACTCTCATCTGCCTGTATTTATCACCACAAATGGTGCTACATGACACTATCTAAGTGATGTCCCAGTGATAGGATGCCAGGCTTGTCTTCAGTGGCGAATGCAACAAAGGTTGCTTTCGGGCTGTTTTCAGTCCAAATAGCTGGGTTGATGCACTGCTGGGGCGATCCTAACCTGTACAATCGTCCCCCTCGTCATGACGTATTCTCGCGACCATATTTATGGGAGTACCGGAGGTCGGGTATACCGACCGAATTGCACGTAATAACTCGTAAAACGTAGGAAACCAAATAACGAGAGATCTGCTAGGCAAGGACAAAGAACATCACGTGCTTACCTATTGGACTCGCATAGTGGCAACCTGCCAGTGGCCATGAGGTAATTCTGTACTCAACAACGACACCCTACTAAGCACGAACTTGCATCAACGTTGACCTCCGCGTTCTGCCCGACGCCGCATCTCATACATACATACAAAGCCGATTAAAACTGTCGCCATCAACTAGCTATTCATCGTAATGTCAACTCTCAATCATTCAATTAGTTCTGTCCCAAAGCCATTTCGTGGAACATGGGATGGAGAAAGCAAGATTGTAATTGGAATAGATATTGGAACAACTCAAAGTGGAGTTGCCTTTGCTTTTTTACAGAAAGGTGTGATCTCGACTTGTATCCTCATCCAACCTACTTATCTCTGACTTTAAACGTCATGAAGGCGTGGAGCAGACTATCCATCGTGTCACTCAATGGCCAGGCCAGGAGGCTCATAACCAACAGAGTAAAATACCTACGCTAGTCTGGTACGATCTCGGCGGAAAGGTGACTCGTATTGTTTCCAACCTAAGACAGTTATTGACTATTATATTTTTCTTCAGGCTGTTTCGTTCGGGGCTGAAGCGCTGTCTCACAAAGCCAAGGAAGATGCGGATGACAACAACTGGCAGCTTGCTAGGCATTTTAAGCTACATTTGCATCCCGACGATATGAAAACTAAACATGATCTTAAGCTCGATCGTAAGTACAATGTTTCCAGTTAAGCGACAGTCATTAAGTGCATCCTTAGCCCTTCCTCGTGGCGTATCCCTTCGTCAAATCTATTCAGACTTCTTGGTATATCTCCTGCAACATACTCAATCCTTTTTTGAAGCCCGGATCGTTGACGGGACGCTGATGTGGGAGAACTATCGATCCAATATGGAAGTTGTCATCGCGCATCCTAACGGGTGGGGTATACGCGAACAAGCCTTCCTTCGAGCCGCAGCCATAGATGCCAGGTTTGCTTCGGCTTCCTCACCCCTCAAGATTCGGTTCGTGACCGAGGCAGAAGCATCGGTACATTTTTGTATTCATCATACCAACCTTGGAAGCCGCCTTCAGGTGCATAACAATTCTCCATCATGGTGTTTAGTACGCTGACGTTTTTGGACACAGGTGGGCACACAATTCGCTGTATGTGATGCTGGAGGATCAACCGTAGACACAACCACCTACGCGGTTGTCGCAGCTCGCCCTGCGTTAAAGCTGGAAGAGGCTCGAGTTTCAGCTTGTGAGTTGAAAAAAATCGGACGATTAGATTATCATAGAGCGACGGAACTAACGATTTGGGATTGTAGGTGTTCAAGCAGGAGCTATATTCGTTGATGCAGCAGCTGAAAAATACGTTCGAAATGCCCTCAACAACGTATCCCTTAATTCGGAAGAAATCCAAGAGTATACTGCTCGAGGTGTCAAGGATTTCGAAAGTGTAGCGAAGCGAAACTTCCGTAACCCAGCGGAAGACAGTATGATAGAGATTGCTGGGCCCCGCTTTAACAATCCGTCAATCAGGACTCGTCGAGGCAGAATGACCCTACCCGGGTAAGTGTTAATCGACCTCTCCTCAAGCAACCTAATAAGTCTTTTACAGAACGACTATTAAGTCTTTCTTCGAAGGGTGTCTTGAAGAAATAGTGGCGAGTGTAGACCGGCAGATTGAAGAAACATCTGTTTCAGTACGTGGACGAACTAACATACAAGGCAGGTATTGACCAACTCCCATTCTGGCGGATCCCATCTAGCATATGATCCTTGTGGGAGGGTTTGGAGATAGTCCATTTATGCGACAAGAATTCAGGACACGTTATGAGCCACGAGGATGCCAAGTTACTCTCACAAACGATTCAACGTAAGTCCCAATGGTCGATATTCCATGGAGCAGAGTTCATACTTATTTGCGTTTGGCAAGCTCCAAAGCAGTCGCCGATGGAGCAGTAATTTGGAACGTTAGCAATAGCGTCGTGGGTCGCAAGCCTCGCACTTCAGTTGGTATCGAAGTAGGTCAGCTTTACGAACCCCTCTCCTCGGATTTTCGGGGGCGTGAGACATATACATGTCCATCCGGTCAGGCTAGGGTGGACGGTGCCTGGTGGCAAGTTGTGGCGAAGGCTAGTAATATGGTATTAAATATGATCAAAGCTGATTACGCCACTTTAGGGAATTACGCTTGATGTGCAAGCAGTAAGTCGGGCAACATTCTCGAAGTACTATTGGGTCCCGGTCCCGGACTTGGATGAGTTCCAAGAAACTCTCTATACGTACTCTAAAGAAGGCGACTCACGCTGGTTGAAAGACAAAGAAGGTCAGCCCGCCGTACATGTATTTCTCTTTCGACACGCATTAAGAACCATTAAAGGCGATTTATTGAGTGGGTTTCAAGAGTGCTGCACAATTGCTGCCGACCTAGGGAGGCTTAGTGGCGCCCTAGACCCTCGGATCGGTGTGCAGGGAAATACGTACTGGGAGTTGATTTTTGATGTCTGCATTCGTTTTGGTGGCACTGAGTGGGAGGCTTATCTGGAGTGGAAAGAAGATGTGAGAACGACAGCGATTGATTTTGATAACTTACTGATGGTTATCGCTTGTAGGGTGTCACTTGCAAAGGAGAAGTTTCTATTATTTCTGAAGACTTCATTTAACGCTAAACAGGTTGCCTCCCACACTAAAAGCGCAGAACTTGCTTTTGTGCATTGTTGAATGAAATTAGCTAGCATGCTTGCGTGTACCATATGCCCAATCGATTAGAGTTTGCAGTAAGATCGTACCCGAGAGACAATACTGGTACATTGGTGTGACTGAGTATAATCCATTTGTTACATTTGAGACGTCTTGACTCCTTTGTACATGTCGTGCAATCCGTGGTATCACGTGGCGCTTTTTTCTTTGGACTTTACGTATCACTTATCTCACCACCACTATCTTAAACATTATTGCGGCCCATGATGGTAGACTCTACTTTCAGACATTTGCCTTTAGCTAGAGGCACGTTCAATTCCGCATCAACTTCCATTGCGCCTTTGGCCCGACTCGATTTATGTCAACCCGCGCAGGATCAATCTGAGCAGTCTGAACGAAACACAGTCGACAGGGGAGAAATTCTAGTACTGTAAGCGATGTTGTGTTCCGCATCCTTTCCTAATTTTTTAAACCAAATTAGTGTTCTAGGTCGCTCTGGGTCTGGAAAAACGTTTGTGCGTACCATATTTTCTTCACTAATCCTTGTATTCTCACGATGTAAACTGCAGTTAATCGAGACCACTTGCTCGAAACCTGGGCGAAAAATAGACAGTGCATCAATCAAAAGTACCGATAATGTCGAGTCTCGGGATGTTTGCATCTCTAACAAGACGCTCACGTTAATCGACACACCTGGATTCGATCACCTTGGAATGAGTGACTTTGAAGCTTGGGCAAGGCTTGCCGACTATTTGTTAGACGAGTAAGCTGCTATTATGTCGCGTTGCCGTACTCTTTTAATAATAGATCAACAGAGCCAGGGTCCGAATTGGCATTTCAAGTATCCTGTATGTCCATCGTGCGAGGGACCCAGTCGAAAGCAAAACCCTTGCACAGAATATTGGTGTATTGTCCAATATCTTCCTTGGTGACTCCGGACTGCCGCGGCTCAATGTCGTAGTGGTGCCAGAACCTGGGATACCGGAACTTCCATCCACCAACTCACTATCCAGTGCTAGCATTTTCAGCACGGTACAAAGCAAAGGTGCAACAATAATCAATACTATGTTGGACCAGAAGAGTATCGACGATATCTTGATATCTTGCGCTACCAAGGATCCCATCCTGCTCCGCATACAACAGGAGTACCTTAATAACCCTAGGGTGGTCATTGGAAACCAGATTGAGGAGAAACTGGGCTATTACGAGGCTGAGTCGATTGAACTACGCGTCGAGGAGCAAGTTACATTGTGCCTGGTTTCTCGTGCAGAAAGGATCCGTTTACTTGAAACCGCTCTCAAGGAGAAGGAATCACTTGTCTCAGAACATTCTCACAACCATGCTCAAACCAAGCGGGAGCTCTCAAATAATCTAGAAGAAGTGGTATCTCTTCGTAATCTGCTCTGCCAGGTGCAAGCCAAAAGTTTGTCTCTACAGTCTCAACTTCAGGTTCAGGAGAATAGTATTGACGAGATGCTCTCGCTCGAACTTACTCTGAAAGACCACGAAGTGGCACTTTCGGAACTTTCTCAGGCGCACGAAGTAATCATGCATCAACTCGCAGATTCTCGGAGCGAGACGTTGATATTACGGCAACACCTTGACCAAACTCAAAAAGAGTATGCGGCCTTACGATCACAACTTCAGTTTCAAGAAAATATAGAACAAAAGGATGTGGTTCAAACTTTGAAAGACTTGAACCGAGATGTAGATGACGTGGGCCGCTTGATTTCAGAGTTCCTAGTCGATAATCACGTTCAAAGGCTCTTTAGTAAAACTCCTGATAGCGTAACTTCTCTCGACGCGCGCCATTTGCCCCAACTCAAAACGCTCTTGGGTCATGTTGAAGGGAGATCCTCACTACTTGCTTCGTCAGAGGAAGTTGGCACACCTGCTGAAGACTTTCTTGACTATGCAATTCGCATGTTGCTCTGCAAGCATCTTTACGAAAGGGTTTTCCGTCCATTCCACCCAGCAGCTGAGCCCGCTCAAAACGAAATTATAGCTCTAATGTACAACGACGTGCAGTGGCAGGGTAAGTCCATCAATTCTTAGTCTAAACTAATGTATTATGACTACCTACCTTATCACCGGCGTTACAGAATCGCAAGCTGTGGCCTCTAGGTGGCGCGCCAACTGCTTTAAAAGCATCTACACACCCGAAAACCCTGAGGCGCCTACAAGACATATCCACCTCATTGCCCAAGACTTCGTTGATGGTGGCCTATCACCTTTACTGAAATACTTTTTTGGTGAAGCCACAGGGCTTGTGCTGGAAAGTCAGCATTTGAATCGCCTGACGCAGTTGTTTCAGGCGGCATGGGACTGGAACTCGGTGTTGAAGGGGGACGTGATTGCGTTAGGCGACTTCTACCAGACCTACTACGATCCGTTGCGTTACTTCGACCCCAGTTTGATGGATGAGTTCGAGCCCGTGCCTCGTCGGCCTCCTCCAAAATGTATCCTTGGAACTCTGGGCCTTGGCTTGCTGTCTTCCCGAGCAGTTGGTGGTGGGAAGAAACCTGAAGTAACAGTAGTGTACAAGGCAACGGTAGCTACAAAGAGCCTGTATGCGTAATATGAAATCCCTGTAACATTGATTATACGCACCCTCTATAGACTTATCGAACGCCATGTGAAGCATTAGGGCAAACCATTTAACTTGCTGCACTTAATATTCATTTGATTGCTAAACCAGTTCCGGTGATCTTGGCACGGAGGGGGATTTTACCGATAACATATAAGCTTGGTATCAGGTCACGATTCACGTCACAGCATGTTCCGCACTATTATTCTATGTGGGTCCTTGAGCTTTGAATCTCGACATAAACTAGCATAGGCTCGAGGATTAGCTGCAAATCTCCCGCTGTTTGACCTGCATATATTTGATTTATCATGGGCTCAATAGAGTCAGTCTAACTTCAAATATCACTTGATCAGGTAAGCAGCCGGATAAAGCGCTTAGGGTGTCTTGGCTATGCTTTCACATCTCCACATCACCCGTTTACTCGATTACTATGCTTGGATTTGTGCAAGGCTATTTGAATAGCGCTAACACGGGGATTTCTTCGAATACTTCCGCGCTCCCACAAGAACCAGACAATCCTCGACAATCTACTCGATATTCATCTGAGCAGGTGTCATTAACGGAGACGAGGTCACTAGCCCCGACGGAAGCTGCAAAGGCACCTTCACAGGATCGTGTGAGGGAATATGTAACAATCCTGTGGGTATGATGCTGCTATGCCGCTTGGTATCCTCAAATGAATAAAGTTCTGATTTGATTGAAGTGTTTTAGGCCGTACCGGCTCTGGCAAAACCACGGTAGATCAATCCATAAGTTTACGTTTAATCCAGCTTATGACGACGTAGCATGCAGCTCATCGACAAAGCTTTCTCGAAACCTAAGCTAGGGCAGGACGCCACTGGTCTACCAAGTGCCAAACCTACCACTGATGTTGTTTCGGTTCGCATCACGACGTCCAAACACAAGTTCAAGTTGATCGACACTCCCGGCTTCGATAACTTAGCTCTCAGCGACATCGAAGTGTTTATCAAACTTGCCAACTACCTACTGAGCCAGTGAGTCTTCTGCGTCCAGTCCGAAGCTGCGATCGCTTCATGTGGCAACACATACAGAACAAGAGCCCAGACTAATGTCAGGGGGATCATCTATGTTCACCGTGTGGGAGACCCTCTTGAGAGCAGAACTCTTATGCAGAACATACGCGTAATATCTGAGCTTTTTCTTGGGGACACTGGCTTGTCACGTCTATCAATCTTGGTCGTACCTGCCCATTCTGGATCTCCAGACGCTGCCAGTGTTGCTCAAGCGCTGCCTCTTGCTACCGCCTTCCGCTCGGCTTGTGACAAAGGTGCAAAAGTCTTAGTCTCTAGTCTTAATCCTCCTGATATCAACAGTGTTATAATGTCATACATCCCCCAGGCACCTATATTGCTACCTGTTCAACAGCTCAACTCTCGTCGTTCACCAACTGATCTGCGGAATCAAATTGAAGAATACTTGGGCTACTATGAGAAGGACTCTCTACGTAAAAGCATTGAGGAGCAGGTCTTGGAGCGCCTGGCTCCTTACAAGAGCAAGATACGCTCGCTTGAGGGGATGCTGAAGGAATCGGAGGAAAAAGTCTCACGCTTGTCCGAAACGCAACAACAGCCTGATCAGCCTAAGCCTAGCGAAGAGGATGCAGGGCTTCGCGAACAACTCCAAGCGATGCAGAATGAGAATGCATCTTTACGCTCACAGCTTCAGCTACAGAATCCCATCGAATCACAGGATACCATCAAACAAGACGACGTCGCTCAAACTTTGGCAGATCTGAATCGCCAGATCGAGGATCTCAGTCGTGTAATCTCAGCCCACCTTGTCGATAAATACGTGCAGAAACTCCTAGGCAAAGATCCAGGGGATGTGACAGCCTTGCATGCTCGTCATCTGCCTGAACTGGCGGCCATGTTTAGTCATGTTGAAGGGAGCTCGTCTTTGATGTCCTCGTCCATTGGGGCAGGCATGCCAGTTGAAGACTTCTTCGATTATGCGATCCGGTCTCTATTATGCAAGCATATTTGCAGAAGAATCTTCGATCCGTTTCATCCAGGAGTCGACTCATCGCAAAGCGACGCGATAAATAGGACATATACTAGCGTCCGGCGACGAGGTATGCATCCCAAACATTCATCACGATCGTGCTGACCAAAATTATATTTGCAGAATCACAACCTGTAGCTGGGAAATGGCGTGCAGATTGCTTCAAGAGCATATACAAATCCGCAAGCCCGGATGTTACAGCTCAACACATCAAGTCGATAGCCCAGAAAGTCTACCGTGATAGCATAGGCATTCTTGCATCTCACTTTTTTGGGCAAAAATCGGACATCAAGCTGGAGACACAACATGTCGAACAGCTAGAGGGGCTCGTTAGAACCGCCTGGGACTGGAACTTGATACTTAAAGGCGATGTAATCATTCTAGGGGACGTTTATCCGGCGTTCTACCCTCCCTCGACACGCTTCGATCTGAAATTCATGGATGAACTAGAGCAAAGTCCTCGAAAGCTGCTACCGAGGTCCATCCTGGCCACACTGGCGTTGGGGCTAATATCATTCCGTGCGGTCGGAGGCGAACGTTCTTCCGAGATGACGGTGATCTCTAAGGCTTTGGTGGCTACGAAGAGCGTATATACCTAAGGGGCTCTCTTATAGGAATCGTGCGATTTTGTATCAGATTTTTTGGATATGTCTGTAACGTTCTGATCTGTAGCTTTGTTTTTATTAATCATTCAGTTTGGGAAGCGTCGATGGGGAAACGGGTTTCAATTGTTCAGCAATCGATGTTGGCAACAAAATACACGGTTCAGAAAGATAAGGGAGACATATAAAACGATGTAGTCAGATCCAAGAAATGCCTTAGTTCTTCACACTAGTCAACGCGCTCGGCAGGATCGAGGCGGGTCCAGTACGCGTCTCTCCCTGTCATAACAAAGATGATCAGCAATTTTGTAGTAGACAGATACATTAGGGCAACTCACATCCTGCTCCCACTCCACGAAGGCCTGCAACTCGGTACCACCAAACTGAAGCGCCATAGTAAAGTCGAGATAGAAATATTCGCCATCTCGGCCGGTTTTCCGTTTAAGCGCCTGGCGCATTCCACTCAAATCGGCCTCAACCTGGCAGATCTCCTCATAGCCCTTGTTGATGCGACCTGATGCAACACTCGAATTAGAAAGCAGCTGCATTGAATGACCGCTCATACTAACCATTCTTGTCGCGCAACCACTTGTTAGGAGGCTCCGCATCGACTGTCCACGCAAACATCGTGACAGTAAAGTTGTTCAAACGAGGACTAGGAGTCTTGTATGAGCGCCAGTACGATTCGCGCATCGCTTCGGCAGCGTTCATGACAATACCCTAAATCAATCTCAGCCCAAACACGAGTGTTTTTAAACGGGGTTACACTTACCCTGCCAACGATCTGCGACCACTTGCCGGTGACGTAATCGTACCCCGCGTCGTGCCTGT
>WSLO01000211.1:0-23949 GCA_019677385.1 Ceratobasidium sp. 392
AGTCAATTCGTTGAGTACGGACCATTCACCATTTGCCTTCTTTTGCTCACGTTTTGCTTTATGCATAAGGTAAGTCACTTTCTTTACCTCGCTCCGAGAGAGGTGATTTGTGGCGCTGTTCAGACAGTGTTAATGTTTGGTTAACTAAGCGAATACGGCGTTGGTGCGCCGTTGTCACTTACCGATTGTCAGAAGGTTCGCCAAGAACTTTCTGTGCTATTTTCACCGGGTTCGCCACGTTTGGTTCGCACATTTCAAACCAATAGTTTCTGTTAACAAAACAATTAAGTTTAGGTCAGTAAGTATAATAAGTATGCACGCACTGCTGATCAATTGTGTTAATCGCGCGGATTATCGCACGCACAGCGGCGTTCCTCGAATCAACGTCTTGATCGGGCAAGTCATCTATCTCGCAAGCAATCTGCTTATAGTCCCAGTGAGAGTAAAACTCATCATCTGGCCCAACCGGTTCGTTTGGCTTATCGGCGTTGACTTGGGGAGGAGCGTTACTAAAACAAACTGTTAGCAGTGTGCCAAGTACTAATCAACAAGAAAATCTTTACGAGAGCGTAGCGAGTTCTTCAAAATGATCCGCCATAAGCATATCTACGGCAACGCTGCTTAAAATGTGAGTTTCATCCAACAACCAATCTAAAGGTTGATGCACACGTGAGCTCATCGATGTTGATGAATTCTTCTTCTTCATCCGGGTATTCTACATCAACTTCCATCTTGCAGTCGCCATTGTTGACCTCCATGCGTGCTTAGTGGGAGTGGTGAGGGGGTGGACAATTACACGTCGTCGGTGAAGGCGAGAAAGGAAAAGAAAAAGAACATGATCTTAATTAAGGGATTATTTGGCGTTGTTACCAAATTGATCTGTATAAGGAACAAACGAGGTAAGCTTGTTCTTTGGTATCGTACCCCAGCAATCCAGTGTTTGTATCACTCGCCGTTCATGCCTGACAATAACGTGTTTGTATCACGCGTCGGCACGTTTTTGGAGCAAACTTCCGTTCATGGACCTTCGGTACCAATTTGCCTTTTTTATCCCATCCCTTACCGACCACGTTCCGAACATCAACCGATCAACACGCGCCACCTCCACTTGCACTCGTCCGCCCCTCGCACTCCCAACGACATGCTAGCCCAGGACCCCCGCCGGTGCCTCCCCAAACCCTCGCCCCGTTGAATATCTGGGCCGCTGACGTTTTGGTAAGATAAGCAAGAGGACTCGACTCAGAGCATCGCTTCGTTATCCATTTCTATATGTTCGAAAGCTGATTACGTTCGAAAGCACAGCTTCTACGGTCGCGGCTGCACGCGTTGTTTCCTCGCCATGTTCCGTCGGTGAGTTCGCCCCCGCCGTTGGAAGAGCCCCCCAAACAACGTACGAGCATGCGCTCAAGGTGCGGATTATCTCTTGGAACATGAACGATGCTTTGCCAAAGGTAGCTTTATTCTGTCCTATATTCTATCGTGTTTATCATTGCTCGTAGGGAAACCTGGACGCCCTCCTCGGGGGCGTGCCAACAGTCAACACGCCCTACGGCGCTCCAAATCTGGCCACGTCTGATTTCGAGCTCGGAGACTCGATGTATCCGCATCGCATCATCGTCGCGTACGCTTTATTTTGTTACGTCCAGTCGTGATAGCTGATCATCTCCCGTAGTGCCGGACAAGAATGTCCGACTGGGTTACTCCCGATGGGTGTGGGCGCTGTGAAGATGGAGCGTTCGAAAGACAAGGACAAGTCCAAGGTCCGTTCTCACCGCTTGTCATCCCTCACTAGGCTCACAACCCGATGTAGACCAAGAAAGATAAAGACAATACAGACGACCCTCCCAAAGCCAAACTCGCTAAACCCAGACGGAGTGAAGAAGACGAATACCACCTCTTGATCGACGCGCCCCTTGCTCCCCCGACGCCGCTAATCCAGCCCTCGACCGCTTCCTTACGCGGCCCACACACATCCGGCTGGTCCTCCGTGCTCGAATATTGACTATGCAAAGGCCGGACGACGACCGAGTGGGTGATCCCCGCTAGCCCGATGTCGGAACATTTATGCTCCCGTTACACCTGTCTCCAACTCTGTCCCGGTCGCCTTCGCTCCCTCATCCTTCTCTGCCCGCTTCCAAGACGAACCTAATCCTGCCCTCGCCTCGGAGGATGAACACGTTTCTCAACGGACATGTTCATTCACATTTGCATTCGAACGGGCATAACTCTTGGAACGATCCTGATTCGGCCGGACCGTACGTGCTTGTTGCGAAAGAGCGGTTGATGGGGGTTTACTTGGCCATATAAGTTCATCGCGAGACGCGGCCTCTGGTTTGGGGTAATTTGTCCTGAGTCTATTTAAGCGCGGCGCCAAGTCTAACGGGAATGAATAAGGCGTCTCGAGGTTGTCCGTAACGGCTGGCCTAATCAGCGGTCTATTCGGAAATAAAGGTGGCGTAGGAATCAGCATGAACATTGCAGGCCGCTCGTTCCTCTTTATAAACGCACACTTGGCAGGTTTGTCCAATCCAATGATCTACATAACTTAACTCTGATTCAGGTATAGCGCATGAAGGCCGACAGGCGATGCGTATCGAGAATATGGAAAAGATCCAGGCCGAGCTCAGGCTCGATCATTTTGGCGACGCGTTGTTTCCGCGAAAGGCTATACCCGGTAAACGTCTTTTCGTTATATTTTGGGGAACGGGTGCTGATGGGTGAGGTGTTACAGAGAACGCAAAGGCAGATATCACGGACTAGTTACATTATACTTTTGTTTTTGGAGATCTTAATTTTCGACTCGATGTTTCGCGACGGTTGCACACTGACTGGTTGATTTCACGACATGGTGTGTCCTACCTTTTCCCTTCTCCTTTTGATTTCATCTAATATTACTCGCACATGTAGAATACCTGCGCGCCCAAGAATTCGACAAACTACGGAACAACATGCGCTTGAACAAGCTTTTCCCAGGATTCGAAGAGCCCGTAATCGACTGTCCACCCACGTTCAAATACAACGTACCCAAATCCCGCCATCACCACCACCACCATCACCATTCACATAAAGATAAAGACGGGAAAGAAAAAGACCGAGGTGTGTGCACATCGATCCGAGCCGCGCAACGGAGCACACGACAAAAAGATAAATCCGACAAGATCCCAAATCGCCCAAAGGGGTACCCAAACCCCTCCGCCCGCTCGCCGAACAATGTGAATCGGCCGAATCGAGTTTGGATATGGAGGAGGAGTCCGATATGGATTTGTTTACGAGTTCGCACCCGCATTCGCAGTCTCAGTTAAATTTGAACTTTGGTGGAGAGAGGAAACAGCAACGGCCGCCATCAACGAGGTCGCAACCTACGACGTTGCCTGGTTCTGCGTCCAAGACCGCTGTGGCATAGGAAGGGGAGAACGAGAACAAGTGTTTTGTGCATCAGAATACGGTTGTGAATGCACAGCAGGGGTCGAGTTTAATGTGTTTGATGTGGCGTGATTAGTTACAAAATGGAAACATTTCTCGGTAACGCCGTGCGCAATTTAAGTCATACCCCGTACAATTTACAGTGATCTACCACAACTTGCACCAGCTGATCTTAATCGTCTCCCTCTGCCCGCAGGGCTTGTTGGTTCATTCCAAAAATGAGCTGAAGTGCTTATCACCTTGTTATCAGTGTACATGCAGAGGAATGTACCATTTAGGTGAGATACACGCTAGAGCCCAAGTGAAACTGTACTTAAACAGGTGGTGGGGGAGCATGGGGCCGAGCCACACCGGAGTGCAATTGTACCGGAACATCAAGCCCAGTCAGACTACAAGGCCAAACAAGTAAAAATATGAGGCCGTACGAAAAGGATGCCCCGTTCTGATTGAGCACTCGTGAGCACTCACAAGGGCTAATCTCTGAGAGATTTCATTTTAGATCCCTCAATAGTCTCAACGCAGTGACAATTGGTGCGCATATATGATCAAACTCTTAGCCAACGCCTAAGTATATACAGCACTCTTCCATTACAATAAAGTGTTGTTTATTGGCCCCCTTAAGCTGCCAGTTTCTCCAGAAGCTCCAAAGCCTTCCCCAACTTGCTGAGGGTAAGCTTAAGCTCTGATTTTAACTCAGACACTTCAGTTCTCAATTCTGTCACCTCAGATTTCAATGCTGATACTGTTGACTCGAGGCCAGTAACACCAGCCTTCAACTCTTCTGCATCACTAAAACAAGAACAGTTAAATTAAGCAGGTTAATAAAGCGGAACTATGAACTCACGTTGTGGAGCAAGGTGGCCTGCCATCAAGCCAGTCCTGCCATATCTGGCTGGCTTTCATGTACTTCTCTATCGAGCCGGCTCCAACTAACCTCCTATCATTTTCATCGACCGCATACCATGTTCGGGACACCCTGTCAGAGTGTGCGCGTTGGGCAGTAAAGACGGTATCCACGGGTGTGTCATCAAGCAGGTGGACAATATCACGTTGTATAGCAGTAGTGACATGTCGCCAGGCTTGTACCCGTAGCTCCACTCCTAGGAACTCTGATGTGGTCTTGGCTATCAGATCGCTGAACCGTGTTGGGCGAAGAGGTGATCCGAGGGAAGCAAATGCAAATATTCGCTGTATGGTTGATGGTCGCATGTGGGGTGGTTGATGATTGTTCAATGAGTCTTTTGTGACAGAGTCCATTTCTTCAGGGTCACCTTCAAATTCAAACTCTTCTTCAAAGTCTTCAACATACTCGAAATCTTCATTTTCTAGCCCATCGTCAGTGCCATCCTCATCTTCAGCCTGTTCTGGCCGATCGGACACATTCTCAGCCTCCTCCTGGCCAATGTCTAATTCAAGACTTGCTCCCCCTTCGGCCTCCAACTCAGAGGTAATATAAGCTGGGTCGAGAAGCTCCTTTGTCCATTGAACCAGCAGTGGTCGAACAAGCGAGTTAAAGAGAAAAAACAATCTTGTGAGCCGAGGTGGTAATGAATGAACATCCATGCGGTCACGAAGTGTGATAGCTGCAGTTTTGCTGTACCCAATGATGAAGAGCAAGTCCTCTCCATGGAGAAACATGTCGCGAGGGCGAGCCTCGACATTACAAACACAAACTCCACAGAACTCTTTAGCCCGGCGTCCCTGTCCACCATAGAAATGTGTGGAGACAGCTAGGGATTCTATGAATTCTCGAACATCCCGGAGCCATTCCATTCTTCGGTCATTCTTCCAGTCCAGTGATCCGTCTGGTTTTACGCCAAAGCAAAACCAGTCCTTCATTGAGTGATGTGTAGTGAATGCTACCAGTAGTTTCTCGCGCATCTCATGTAACTCAATATTCTTGGGGTCATTCCACACAGAATAATGGTTTGCACGCTCATGTTTCTCGTCTTGAAGGTCTAGATAAGAGGGATCCATGTAGCCAATATCTTTGAGAGGGATGTTCTTCAAGACCTTTGTTTTGATGAGCTCTTCTGTCCTCTCAAGCATTGTTTGAGCCATCAGCTGAACCTTTGTGACCTCAAAAGTGTGTCCCTTGTATGAGCAATGGGACTTATCCTTGCCAGCCCAGTGCAGATATCCATAGCCGGCAGTAGACGCAACGGTATCTAACAATAATCGACGCAAAGTTCGAAGGGTACTGAATGGGGTAACCTCTTCCATATCCATGAGGTAAGTACGGTAATGTTTGAAACACCTGAATTTAAGACATTTCAATAACCAAGCCATGACTAATCCACAGTAATTGCACTTACGCTGTGACATCTCCACGGAACTTGCGGTGAGCTTGATTAGTTGCCTCGAGCAACAGTGCTGCACGCATGGAGTACTGTGTGGCAGTAGTTGAGCGAACCATCTCGGCTGGTGTACGGTATGAACCATCCGAGTTGATAGCCGCCAAGGCAATGTACATATGAGTTATATCATGATGCTGGGACTTGGCGGTAAGACCAGGATCACTTGGCGCAAAGCATTCAATGGCTAATTTGTGCACAGAATCCGCTAGTGATCTTGTCGATGCTTTGTTGGCTAGCTTTGATATCAGCTCATCCGCACCTGCCTCTTGGTCTGGAGTTAAGAAAGGTATATATTTGTCTTTGGCCTTGGACTTCTTCCTCGTTCGAGTGCGAACTATCAACAGCATTAGACGGCTGAGGTGTCTAGCGTAGCTCTGTATTGCCTCTTTTGATTGAAGTTTGTTGAATTGTGTGATAAATGCATTATCTGGACCATCCCCCGCATCAATCCACTGCCGACGGAACTTGAGATTAGTCCCGGTTATGACTGCTTGCCACTGCTTGTAGACATGTACGCTGGCCGCGAGTAACATATACAAGGGGTCTTTCTTGGCTGGGACCGCGGTCAGGCTGTTAAGATCCTTTGGATCCTGATTTTTGAAGAGCTCAGTCCAGCCCTGGGCGTTGATGAATGGGATTTCGGCTGGTAACCCTTGAGATGGGCCCATCTGTGTAATAGGATCGATGTGAGCCAGGTTGGCGAATTGCATATATGATGTGAGAGCTTCAGCAAATTCTCGTTCGGCATCTTCCTGCACATCTGGAAGAGCTGCTAGGGCTTCGTTGACAGGAAAATAGCGATTGTGTCTATCTTGTGACGTGAACGACTGAACAATGGGGTATTCAGGTCCAAGCACAGCTTCTTCCAGCGATGGTATGTTATGCTTCTCATTAAAATGTGCATTTCGAGTAGCACCATTAATCCAAATATATGGATATTGACCAGGACATAAACCACAAGCCTGTGGTGTGACGCCATTTTTGGTACTTTTGATTGTTTTCTTTTCGAGGAATGGGAACGGTGGTACGAACTTGGCTTTAGGAACTGGGGTAGGAGAGAGACCATCCCAGGCTCCGTAATCGTCCAGTGATTCAAGTGCTTGCTTCACTCCAGGATCCTTGAGCGACATGTTATGAACCTTTAAAACATGTTTCCTAATCCATCTAGTGCCTAGACCAATCACCCGTTTCTTTTGAGATGGATTCTGACGGCAGGTTTCGCAGTACCACATTCCGTACTCAGTGAGCAGAGTCATATGAATAGCGTCCATGTTGTTGTCCGTGAATACTCCAGGGAAACCAGTCTCCTCTGTCGGTACCCGTAGGCCCTTCTTTGGAATAGTTCGTTTAGCTCCTGACCAGTTGTCCAAGCGAGCACTAGTCTTGTTGTTGCCTTGCACAGCTACGTCTAAAGCTGCATCATCTTCAGTGTCACACAAGTCAGATTCCGATCCCGCCTTTGGTGGTGCCTCAGTTTCATCATCAGAAGTACGCCCCCGTTGGGCTTCAACTTCGGACTCATCAGAGCTAGGGCCCAGAAGATCAGTCAGGTCCTGCGCTTGTCCTTGGCTGCTGGTAGACGGTTTTGCTGCAATACGAGCAGACCTTCGCATAACAAAATATCTCCCTAGGATGAAATTGAGTTTATGTATACGCAAAGTGTGAAGGATGGAGATACTGCAAGCAACTAACACCCATCAGCCTATATAAGATCTGCTACACAGCATAGACTGAACACGAAAAGTACTAATAAGTTATGTTGACTGGTACACGTTGTGCAAACGCAATACAGACTACAAAGACGCCGTGCGTCTGCCAACACAGTGGCGTAAACTGTGCATTGACTGGTACCGGTAAGGCGCTGCACGGCGTTACACAGCACTGGCTTCCATCTCGGTTCACAGCCTACAAAATTCTTCCTGATACCTAATTGTCAACATTAACTGCATATGAATGGTATAGCCTTTGAGGGCAAAGCTGCTACGAGCATGCATGATAGTTAATTCACAAATTCCAGATGAGTGGTAAATAGGGATCATATCAGGGACTTTAGTCAGGGCCGTAATTTGAAATTTGTGACTGGTAAGCACCAAGAATTTCAAGATTGCGCAACCAAAATGTGACTGGCTTCACTGTATGTGAGCCTTTCATCACGAAACTTTATGTAGTGGTGTAAACCCTGGCTATGAACTCATCTACAAGTTTAGGAGCACCCTCAACCACTATAGTGCAAGCAATTTGCAGTTTGGTACTGCTGTTTGACGGGTACCAAGGCTGAAAATGTGGCCATGTTTACATACATGTTAGAGATGTCGCGGGGGATATCCCGCAAGCTGGCATCAAGGGTAACTGAATTGCATCAGCTTACAAATAGGGTCTGATGCAATTCAGTTACCCTTGATGCCAGCTTGGGGGATATCCCCCGCGACATCTCTAATACATGTGGATGTTGCCGCTAAGCTGTGGGGATTTCTCATGATTTGGATGCTAGAAGTGGTATAGCATGTGAATAGGAGTCGATCTTGTAGAAAACATATATACAAATAGAATGCCTGATGCGCAGTGTGCTTAAAACAACACCAGGAGCGTCTGTAAATAGAGTGATAAAAGCGAATATATTCAATAGAGGGATGACTACCTACGGAACACCTTTGCGCTCCTTATATACATGTGGGAACGAGTTACCAGAACATTGTAGAATGGTACGGAAAGTGCGAACCCTTTCCCTTGGTATGTATGCGCTTATTTATATCCTTAGCCGGTCTTACGATTGTTCTAGTTTGTTCTATTCCATTTGTTATGTATGCACATGTGGGTTTTACACTCCCCCTCAAGAGTAAGACCAAAGACAGAATAAAGGATAGGCAGAAAGATCGATTCAAACATTCAGTTCAATCCAAGTACATTTATCAAGACAATTTCAGACTTCATATTACAGCTATTTCAATTCATCCTACATGTTCACCTAATTCAACTCAATAATCTCCAGTTCCTCGTTGTCCTGCTTGCCCATAACGTGAGTCATTAACTCGGTGAATTGAGTCCACCTGCTTCAGTATGATGAACATCTTTGTACGTTCCAGGTGCCTCACCTGACGAAAAACATCCGACATTGTCGTGGACCTTGTGTGGACCTTTCGGCAATGTAATCCGTGTCCCGAGCAACAATCTTTCTTGGTCGTCGGGGTCCTCCCTGCTCGTCAACATCCTGCTCCAGCGTCTGTGTCGCGCGGTTTATGGTACGGCCGTGGTTGAATGGTCGCTGTAATGAATAACATCATTGTGCGGGAAGGGGATAACATCATCAAGCAAGGCACTCACCAAGCCTCGAAGCCCACTACCAGTTGCATTAGCTTTTCATAGTAGCAAAGATACAGTGATTTGTATTGGGGGGCAGGGGTGAATAAAGAGTAACATTATCGTAATGAGCTATGCGGATGTTATCACACCAGCAGTCAGGAGCACGGCAAATAACATTGCTTTTCGATGTCGTCCTAGCAGAACGGTCGGCTCACGCACCGCTGACCTGAAGATGTTATTATCCGCTGGTTTCTGTTGACCACCTACGAGGATCCCAGCGCAGGTAACATCATTCGTCTCGCGTGATAACATCGCTCCGGCGCAAGGAGCTTTCAGCCCTTGGGCCGATTGTATTGTACTAGTGCTACTGATTAGTCTGTTGTCAATTGGACTGCTTACGGCGCGGTTAAGCTCACCTGACGGCTAGGTATGTTATTTGGTCAACTGCGAGTCACACGTGACGGCTGATAACATCCCCTCACCGTCGCGATAACATCCTGCCAGACCCAGCCATCCCGCGCTTGTCTGTTTCTACCGCGTCTGTTGATTAGTCACAAACGGTCTGTATGTAGCGCTTTGTACCTCGCCCGCTAACATTTCGCCAGACACAAAACGTTTTCAGTTCAACGCCCGTACCCGCACGTGCCCCAATAACATTGTTGACGAAGTACCGGTAACATCTGCTGGCGCATTCAGCCGTCGAGCCCTCAGGTTGATTATGACCCCACATTGGCATGCTTTGGTTGGTACGTAACGCGGCGCTACACTTTCAGACTAACATTGTTTTAGTGTCGTGTATGTTATTCCGCCATAGACAAAGCTCTGGTGCGCAACGATAACATCGTCGTACCGGAGCAATAACCTTTCTTTCAACCGGGACTACTGAATGCTAGCGTGGATAACATTATTCATCCTGCGCAATAGCATCGCTTTGACGTCTGGTATACTCTCAGCGCTTAATACAATCAGGTTCTACCAATGGCTACAACTAGGCTTTTATCAATCAGGATACTTATGGTTTTATTAATGTCCCCTGACGGCAAGGTATGTTGTTCCGTCAGCCGCTACTCGCATGTGAAGCCTGATAACATCTCCTCACAGTCGTGACCACATCCTGCCTGACTAGATCGTCCCCCGCGCTGTTTATTTCTACTGTGTCTGTTGATTAGTCACCCACGGTTTGTAGGTAGCGCTACTGTATCTCGCTCGCTAACATTTTGCCAGACATAGGATGTTATTCGTCTAACACCCGTACCCGCCCGTACCACGATAACATCTGTTGACTCAGCAAGCCGCTGGGCACTCGGGGTCGAATGCAGCCCTGCATCAGCATTCTCTAATTGGTGGGTGATGTGACATTTCACTACTGGCTAACATCGTCTTACTGTCGTGTATGCTATTTAGCCATAGACGAAACTCTGGTGCGCAACGATAACATCACCGTAATGGAGCAACAACATCTCTTTTGACCGGGGCTTCTGAATGCTGACCTGGATAACATTATCAATCCCGCACAATCGCATTGCTCAAGCTTCCTTGGACACGGAATGTTATTTGTCTAATGCTCGTACTCGTATGTGCGTCAGTAAAGTCGTTTACAAAACACGCGATAATATCTTCTGGCTTAGCTAGCTACCCGGCGCCCGGGTCAATTACAACCGCGCATTGGTATCTTCTCGTCAGCAAGTAATGCGATGATATTCCAAGCCAACATTGTCCTACCACAGGTTATGTTGTTCCACAAGGCGAAAAGCTGTTGGCCGCACTGATAACATCGGCCGACCAGAGCGATACCATCTTGTTTGACCAAAAGCTCCTCAGCTCTTGCTTCTGGCGCTATATGCGTCATTATTATTTTGCGGTTAGTGTCAGATGGTCCTTATGTTGACATACTAACGTCTCGCGGCTTCAGGTACATGTAATAGCATCGCTTCAGCATTACCCTGACACTGTGAGCTCCTTGTGCTACTTGTGCCAGTTACAGTTTCGTATTAGGATTCTCTAGCCACCATGATAGACGTGTGCGCTTATAACATACCTGAGTGCATAGTGGACTTGGCGGTTCATACCTTCATTTCAATACAACCCACAATTCAACCCCAAACCGAGCTGAGTTGCTCGTATCATTATTCTCCCAACACGCTGACATCAAAATGATGGTGACGGTCTGTAACATTATTCTCTCGACGTGACCTGTACGTTGACGTTCAAATGAGATTGGCGGCTTGTATCATTATTCTTGTGACAGACCGACGCCGGAGTGATGCTAATGATCCATATCATTATTCTCTCGACACGGCCTGTTCGCTGATGCTGAAACGAGGTTAGACGCCTGTACTATTATTAACTCGCAACAATCTATGCGCTGACATTAAAACGAGGTGAGTCGCTTATGTCATCGTTCTGGCAATACACTCATGTTGGAGTCATGCTAATGGTATGTATCATTATTCTGTTGATGCGAGCAAAATGGGCTAATTTTCTCATGCCGACACTGTAATGATGTCAATGCGACGTATCCCCAATCACCCAATATGGCTCACGTACTGACGCTTAAGTAGTGTTGGTGGTCTACACCATCATTCCCTTGACACGGCCCATAAACTAACGTTGGGTTCATGTTTGAATTTATTCTCACCGATACTGCGCGCGCGAGAATCCTCAAAGGTCTGCAAAGCGCACAGCGCTTTGCTATATTTGTGTCGTCTACTGAGCCACCGCTCACGCTCGCTTGTAGATTCCGCCTTCCCGACGCTTCGGTTTTTGTTCAGGGCTCGCTGTCCATTTTTGGTGAGCGCTCTCACCTGGACGCACAGAAGTCCCGCGTGACTCACCAAGCCTCGACCTTTCCTTCATTTACCCACTTTCGATATCCTCACTCAACGAAATCAGCCAATTCTCCAGCGGCCCAGACTTGTCTCCCGAGGTCTCCAGAGATCTCTGGAGATCTCCAGAGCAAATTCTCCGAAATTCTCCGGAGGTCTCTGGAGATCTCTGGCGACAAGTCCGAATCGCCGGAGATCCCTGGAGATCTCCGGCGATTTGACTGGTTTTGCTGACGCATCAAACGCACGGCAGTGCATGATGTTTGATTGGGGATTGGGATCTCGAAGTAGTATGTGATCGAAGGTTAGAGCCATTTGCCGCTTGCAAATCGCACGAGTATTAAATCCTAGTGCAGAGTTGATGTTGGGATCCAGCTCTTTCCCCCCTCTCTCGCGCTAGGTGAGTCATTTTACTATTGAGGCGTCCGTGATGCCTCGATGATTCGTTACATATCATGCTGATGATCAAATTCGCATTTCGCTCGCAATAACATCCACCCACTGGTGGTTTGTTGCTTATTCTCGCGCTACCCACCGCACCGCACCCTTTCTCTGGCATCACGCCTGTAGTTTCGCTTTTGTATCTCTTTTCTCGCTTCGCTTTCATGTTGTCCGCCCGTGCCTTTCTTGCTGTTCTTTCATGCTGCCGCTTCTGCGCTTACTGGTGTTTGTTTTTCTTGAACCGCGACTACTGTACTCGTTTTTGTTGCGCGGAGTGGCCTACCCACCCGCGCTTTGCTTATCACATCACCTTAGGCGCCGCTTCGCGGCGCCGGCTTCGCTAACCCGGGTGACTATAAGTCCTAGGGCGATCGCTATCGCTCCCCCTCCTTTTTGCCCGCATGAATAAGCTTGAGCACAATTGAGCTACACTCAGCAGGCACCGACCTGCACCACTTAATGAGCAGAGCCTTCTCTTGACCGTAGATCACGCACATCTGATGTGCGGAGCCAGTCGGGAGACCTAGATACGGCGCCGGCAAGGCATTTGCCTTCAGAGCCGATGCTGCAGCGGCCTTCTTGCACTCAAGATACTCGGCGTACTCGAGGCTCTCTGCGCTGTATGTCATTCCACCGAGGGCGTGGCACTTTGTGACGGTTTTGCCGAACTCAAGGATCCAGACCTCATTGTTTTGATGAGGGATTGACTCGAGTCGCCGCGATGACTCTTGACTGAGGCTCGGGTTGATGGGGGATGGTCCAGTGAGGACTTTCGTGAACTGGGGTCTGCGCTCGGGAGGGAGAGCGCTGGATTGGCATAAGGTGTAATACTTGAGCCTTGCGAGAACAATTGGAAAGCAGAGTGTGTTGGGATCGCCAAGGACAGCGCCAGCAGGTCGGCGGTCTGGATGGACCCATGTGTCCAAGTCATTACACACCAACTCCCACGGTAGCTTCCCATGGCCACCCTGCCAAACTAGTGAAACGTTAGCTCTGAATTTACAAAAGAAAGGGGGTAAACTCTCACCCCACAATAGCGTGAACACGAGATGCAGGAGTTTTTGCAGCTCCACTAGCCTAAGGCCAATTATCAAAGGGACAGGTGGGCAGCCATCATGTGTGGCATCCCCAATGACGGTCGGCGAAGGATCGCGACTTCTAACGGCTTCCCAATCTGTACGGGCCAATTAGTTGAATACAAAAACAATTTCAGTAAATGACATACCAAGTGCTTCCTGCACCCATACTTTCATCCGCCCAACCAGCTTATCTACCTTGGGTGCGTCTTCTAGGTCACTCATACTGTCTGTCATCATCCTACAATCAGAAATTAGCTCAAAATTGTGGTAATGTCAATCAAGTCGACTCACGTTAATATATTATACTCGTCGTTTTTGTTTTGATACAGAAGTTGGGCGTTGATCTTGATACCGGCAACTTGGTTGGCTTCCCTCAAGAGCACTCTATACTGAGCCTTGAACCTCTCAATAAATCTAGATCAAGCGAGTCAAAAAAGCCATAAGTTAATTCAACGAGTGGATGACTCACCGGGCCTTTGCGTCACTGGCTAGCGCTTGCATGTCCTGGATAGCCTTGAGTTGATTGGACGCCATCTGTCAATATTTTTTCTGGCCGTCCTCAGGCAACCTCTAGAAGAATTTGCTCGTGAGGGAGCGATGTTTACCAATCTTGAGACCAGTATCGGGGTACTTTTCTTCCAGGTATGTCTTCAGCATCTCGTCAAATGCCTGAGAGTTCTCTTGCCTCCACACATTGTGAGCAAGATTCGCTGCTTTACGACTTGAGGCTTGGGAGTAAACGTGCTTCCACGAGTTGAACGATTTGTGAGATACTGGTAAACTCGCTAGTGGTTGGTCGAATTGTAAGTGAAACCTGTGAGATATAACGAAAGTAAATTGACAGTCACTCACCGGCCTGGGAAAAGCCTCGTATTGTTTGCGCGCCTCTTGCGACAGGCCGGGAGCGAACTCGTCGTAGAACGGTTCAAGGAACTGCTTACACGTCCAATCACAACCGCTCTCTGACTTCTTGCCTCGCGGTCCAAGTTGTGTTTTGAAGGGCTCGCCAACGAAGCGGTTCCAGAAGAGTTTATATCCGTCGGTGAGGTAATCGGGCAGAGCGGTAACGGGGGTCGAGGACTACGTTGGGATTGAGCTTAGATGGCGCCGTTGCGCGGACGCAAGGATGTTCTTATTGGGTGAGATACATGGCCGCAGCGTAAGGGGTGATGTTATAAGTTCAGCGAGTACGATTGTGGTGGTTGGGGGTGGAAATTTGATAGTGTAATGTAACAGTTGCTTCCCTTTGGATTGAGCAAGCACCAAGATGATCAGCCTTCGCGAAGTGTTCTGTGCTTTTAATGAATCACATTTCACGTGTATCTGCAGATCCTGATTGTCCCTTGGATTGTTTGCCCCCCTATTCTCTTTCATCACTGTATATACACTCAATGCCTATGGCTCAACATCACAGATATTATATGTTCAATTACTACAACAATAACAGCTTAAAGCTCGATGTCCGCACCGTAGTTTTAATTCAGCGAGGATGGAGACTTATCGCTCAGCCAACCCCACGTTGTGATCATACATCCTGACAGATGATTACCAACGATAACTGGCTGCAGAAATCAGCCAGTACCTCACGCACATGTTTTTTCAGTCTAAGATAACAGCAGACAATATGTGATGGTTTTGCGAGTTGCGTCAATCATAGTTTCAATCGTGTGAGAGTTATGGACTCACTTCAGAACTGGCATGCAGTTGCGTGGTGGGTGTGTTCTTGATCAGATGTAATGTACCTGCTATTTGTTGATCTGATTTGTCTCATTAGTTTGTTTGCCTCAAGGACAAAGTGATTTGTAGCATACATAAAGCGCTAGAACCCAATATGCTCATAGTACCTTAAGCCGCGTACTTCTCAGAGTTGTCTACGCGCCCTGTTTAACTTGCTTTATTCATTGCTTCACTGATCATGTGCTTTCGGTACGCGGGTGATTGTCACACTCGGTGCAAGGGTCACTTCAGGCTAACATTGGTGGTTAAATATGACTCCTGTATTGCTCAAACCGTTCAAATTGGGTAGATACTAGCTGGTGGGGATCAACATCCTGCATAATGCCCATATACTCCAAGCATCCGTATTGTGGCTTCGGATATGTAGCCTGTGACGCAATGTTTCAGTGCGTAGAGTTGTCACTAACTGCTCACGGCGTAGTTTTCACGCTGCTAAGTCTCTGTGACCATGTGGGGTGGGAGCTATTGGAGTCTCAATCTCACGATATCAGCTTGTCTTGGCGACGCATTGTTTGGCGGGTGGCGCAGGTATTTACAGTATTTGCTAGCCTACCACCCGCATATACCTAACTGTAGAATGCTCACAAGTCAAACCCATAGACACGTTTAGTACGTCATACCTAGAGTATAGCATATATATAGCCATGTGGCCCCCCGGTACCTCGCGCTTCACCTGCGACCTTAGAACCAACTCTGACACATTATATCCATACTACCGCTGGCCATTTTGTCGACTCTACAGGTCGTATGCTGCTTTTTCGAGGCGTAAATTTTTCCGGCGCAAAGACACCCGCTGACCGACCTACTCACCGAGGCTCGGACGTACCGGAACCGGCCGAGGCAAGCGGCAAAAGCTTTGTCGGTCGACCACTCATTCTCGACAATGGTACGGCCGACGTACACCTAGCTCACTTCCGTGCCTGGGGGTTCAACTGGCTTTGGTATGCGTTTACGTGGGAGGCAATCAAGCACGAGGGACCGTGAGTTGATTATATTGTCATCGTTTCTGTCTGGCTGACATATCATAACATAGTGGGAAATACGACTACAAATACATTGCGTACACAATCCGAATACTACGGCGATGCAAAGCATTCGGATTTTGGGTGTACATGAATCCCCATCAAGACGTTGTGAGTTTGTCTTTTTGCTCAATTCATCTCCCAC
The DNA here is from genome assembly GCA_019677385.1 of Ceratobasidium sp. 392. NCBI lineage: Eukaryota > Fungi > Basidiomycota > Agaricomycetes > Cantharellales > Ceratobasidiaceae > Ceratobasidium > Ceratobasidium sp. 392. Next base: position 16,330 of record WSLO01000211.1, read on the forward strand.
TAATCGCTTTTAGTGGTCTCGCTTCTCTGGCGGATCCGGTGCGCCATACAGGACTCTCGTTGCGTGTGGACTTAACCCACGCAACTTTACTACGACACAAGCCGTGCTCCTCCAATTTGAACACCCCGATCCCGCCTCCTACCCCACTATGATCTGGGACACGAACAACGAATGCTTTGTTGCCCCGCTCATGTTCACTCTCTTCTTCGCCGGCTAGGACTTTGCGCCACGATGTCTGATCGACAGCGTGAACATTCAAGACTGGCTACAACGGCATTTCATCAACGCTTGCAGAACTCTGGCTGATGCGATTAGGGATGCTGGGGACCTCTACGATTTCTGTGTTATTGGATGGGATAGCCTGAATGAACCAGGGGCGGGACTAGTCGGAACTGAAAGCCTCCACAAAGCATCTGACCAGTCAATCAAACAGGCACCCACCCCTTGCCCACCCAAGCCATTCTATTAGCCAACGGCATCTCGCAGAAACTCAAAACCTACGTGATTGGGATGCTTGGCCCTATAGGCAATCTGGCTCTCAAACCGTTGATCCGAAAGGTCAAACCGTTTGGAGCAAACCCGAAACGGAGGAAGATGTAGGGGATGGATCAGACGACCAAATTAATTGCCGCTGGGGATGGAGGCGGGCTGCGTCGTGGCCGCTCGGCGAGTGCATTTGGGCAACGCACGGAGTCTGGACCCAGGACTTGAATACCAAGGGCGAAGGACGAATCATCAAGCCCAACTACTTCAAGACCATCCCGTCCGATCCCGAGCACGCTCTCAACTTCATCGAGGATTATTGGCCTCCGCCCTGGTGAGCGTGTAGCGCACGGATCCGACAAGCCCATCCCGAAGCAATCTTCTTTCTCCAACCCCCGTGTTTGCTCCGCCCCCAAGTTTCAATGAGGATGATCTGAAAGGCAGGGCGGCGTATAGCGCGCATTTCTATAATGCCTCGATGGTAAGTAGTTCAATTTTCAACTTGTGTCCGCGTATAACACTTATGTAGACTCTAACTCGGCGATGAAATTTTTTTAATTCAAACACTCTTGGTTTGGTCCAAGGAAACTACTCCTCTGTGCTTGGCACACTGCAAATCAGCACTAGCGCAGCGCGAAACATCATGCGCCACCAACTCGGAATCCTCAAGAACAATCCTCCTAATACCTTTGGTCCGTACCCAACGATCATAGGTGAGACAGGCGTTCCGATGAACATGCATTCGAAACGGTCTTACAATACTGTCAATTACACGAACCAAACAAGAGCGTTGGATTGTAGTCTCAACGCCGCGGACAGACGCAACATACTCAACTGGACACTTGGGAATTATCTGCCCGATAATACGCACCAATCACGGCCAATCGCGACAGTCGGTACCCCAATCCATCTCGAGTTTGATATCGAGAAGGCTTGTTTTGAGATGCGTGTTTGGGTACGGAAGGAGGATCGAGGCAAGCGGGCTGATGAAGAAGAGGGATTGGGTATAGAGGTGTATATTCTGTTGGTGCACTTCGCGACAAACTTGGTGTTCGAGGGCAAGAATGGCAACAGGCTGGAAAATGGAGAGATTGGTCAAAAGTGTCAATTAGCCTCGCATTGGCTCCTAGATATCCTATTCCCCGTTCGACTCGACACCACCCCCTCTCTCTACGCCAAGAACACAATTGGGACGCTCGCGTACTCCGACATGTTCGCGCTTGACGTGAAGATATCCGACGGCCGCTGGAGTCTAGATGGTCAAATATTGAAGTGGCGGTACGACGTGCCGAATGAGGGGGAGAAGGAGGTTACGTTGAGGATTCAGAGAAAGGGAGGGTCAATCAGGAGCGTCATAAGAGGGTTTGGTGGGGTGGATAGAGCGGTAAATGCGAAAGGTGGAGCGGGGTGTGTTGCTGCTTGAGGATATAAGCTGTAAGATATGCTTTTATATTCTATATAATTTCATGAAGTTTGCTTCCCAATGTTCCGACGATATAGGCCGACAATGTATAAATATATGCAAACGCAGCAGCCTTGCTTACTGTAAACTCGAACGGCAAGTATCGCCATGATGTGGCTCGGATGGACCCTGAACACGTGATGACGGAGGCAGGATTTGCGTCCGGGGGATCAGCATCAAAGCAGACCCACACCCAGTGAGTCGAACGAATTAAAGCCTGATTGTTTAGCTATTCGGTGCCTGGATATGCGATGCGCCTGATCAATTATTCCAGGCTCTCGAAGCTGGTGCTACTTGGACTCGTGCGCATGAGCACGCCGAGCTTCTCAAGGAGCACAAACAGAATGTGTCCGAGGCTACTCGACACGCCGAGGTAAGCGACAGAATCGCGTTAACCATTTAATATGAATTGACGTGATTTGTAGGCCGCTCTCCTGCCTTGAATCACCTCACTCCTCTCCTTCCTCGCTCTTTGCAACCTCCTTTTGCACGCCACTCCTACCGATATATCCATCTCCGAACCCAAACGCAACACCATCCTCTCAGCGGGCAATGTCTTGCTCACCCACCCACCCGTTGGCCACGTGGAGGAAATCGTGAAAGGGTTTCTAAGCGGCGAGGGGAGCTGGGAGGGTACTTACTGTACGTACGCTGACCAAATTACTATACTGGTTCCAATATTAACTTTAACTTCTTCTATTCACCATCAATTTTCTAAATCCTGGCACAGATTCACGCCTCCTCGAGATCACCTCTCAGTTTGCTGCCCCTCGTCCTCCAACGCCCATCCCCGACCCTTCCATCCCTCTCGACCCAACCGCGAGCACCGTCCTTCTGGATACGGAACCAATCCCTGAACCCAAACTGAAAGTAGAGGCCGAGCCCAAACCCAAACCCAAACCCGAGCCTGGAGTTATGGTCGCAACCAATCTCGGGATCCCCGCACCAACAACCGTTAGCGGCGGGGGGTTCCATTTTATGCAAAAAAGCGAACTCAATGCCCCGGCCGACATGGGCGAGAGTCAGAAATGGGTTGCTGCCCAGCCTACGGTAAACTCTGAAGACATTGCGGTCAATACTGAGGATGCGCAGGCGGATATGGATGGAGAGGTCCCGAATGTGGATGTTGTGGCTGAACTGGGAGGCGAGGTTGCCCAGAGCGTGACGGGTGGAGGTACGCTGTTGGATTAGGCGAATGCGGGCGAGAACAAGCTGCCGGATCTAGGTGGGTTACAGGGTGAGTTTCCGTTTATGATCTTGTTTTGTTTTTGCTTTAGTCGCGGGACCGATTTCTGCTGAAGCCTTACATCCCCTTTCACCTCGTTCCACTCTACTCTCGTTATAAACCTTATTCTGACTGATACTAAAACTGTTTACAGCTACATTCGGCAGTTCCAGCACCCAAACACCCATAGCCCAACCTGCGCCTGCTACATCGAGTGCAGAACTAGTAACCGAAGATAACGGCTTGACGTCAATTCCTGGCGGACACGGACATGGCACCCGAGGGTTGTTTGGCGGCGAACGTGGATACCGTGGACGAGGATGTGGTCGTGGTGGATAACAAGGAGGTGAAATACACTGAATTTACCGTATTCAGGAACAACTAACCCCTGCCGCAACCAGTTTGCCTGCTTGGCTAAGTTTTTACTCTCTGTCGTTGCCAACTCAGCTGGCGCTGAGCGAATTTCTAGTCAGGTGGGCCATATTCATTCAAACCGCCCAAATAGGATGCACTACAACAAGGTGCATGATCTTGCGACCGTTGCAAGGGATCTTAATGTACAACATCAAGCGACCTGGGCTGTTCGCAAATGAGTGCGTCGGTATCTCAGCACCGAGGGTCTGAGGAAGGGAGGTTGAATGTTGTATTGAGGACGTGTTGGGGTTGCGGAGTTGGACGAGATCTCTGATGCAGCCTCAGGGCGTCAAACCACGATGCATTAAGGATGACGCGCTTATTGATCTTAAAGCGCTTGCCACCCGACTCGCTGAGGCTGCGGATAATGGTGAAGACCATTTGGAAGCGCTTGAGCGGGATGACAACGTACCGGTGCCAGTGGATTCAATCGCACAACAGGGTACCTCAGGTACGTCTTTTCTTTGTTACCGCCTGACCTATCCCGCTGAATGAGCGATTTAATTTCTCAAACACAATGGGCTGGAAGGATGGTCTATGGATGTTTTGGAAGGGGGGGATGCCAAATTTGAGCAAGGAGCGAAATGTTCATGAGGCAAACACGCGTGAGAATGTACCTAATTTGTCTGATGACTAACATACATGATTGATTTTGAACTCGCGATGAATGGACAAACGGGGCTCATGAACGGGTTGGCTCCACAAACCAACGTTCAGCAGCCATCTCCGGGGTGTAAACCATTTATAACAACACTGCTCTTTGGGGCAATATGAAGTCCAAACCAGTACTTCTATCATTATACGGAGGACAAAATCAGATTGACAAACTAAACTATGTGCACAACAAAATAAAAACTTCACCAGTGGACCATGAATGCTACTGCGGATAATCGGTAGGCAAGAGGTTCACCTGATGACTAACCTAGCCTGACTGGCACTCTTGCACACCCCCACTGACCTACATCACTTGGCTATCTGGTACACTCACGAAATCTGGCAATGCTCCTGCAGTTTGGTAGATTTTCAGTCAAAGTGACACAAATGGTTAGAAAAAAGTACCTAATTATCATTGCGGTCACCTGGGCGCTGGTAATCAGAGCTTTGGCTGGGGATGTGACCCGATTGCGCAGCCTCAACATTGGCGAGAGAGTCGACTTCATCACTGTTAAAATACCAGGAGCTAGGATGAGACAAGAAACGTGGAGTGGATAGGTTGACGTTGAGTTGGTCAAATGCAGCTGAGAGGTCTGTTATATTGGAGTGCACCAGACACTGGATGAAGGTGTGTGGAGTGTGATAACGAAATTGCCTTGGCATGTCTGAAAGATCAAGCAGAGCGCGAACGGGATGCGTGTCTGATTCTAAACTGAGATGCACGGAACCTGGTGGAAGGACGAGAGGAGTGGGAGGCTGAGGTTGAGCTGCCGGCGTTGTCATAGCGCTCTGTTCTAAATGTCCACTGGTTCGGGTAGTACTATTGGGGTTTCCGAGGGGGACAGTGTCTGCTTGAGAAGCCGGCCCAGTCTTTACATATTAACCTGGGTGTCAGCCGCAGGGCTACAGTAGATGCTATAGATCAGGCGTACTCACCCAAAGATGATGATCCATGTACTCGAGAGGGTGTGGCAGGTGCGCTTGAGTGAACAGCAGGTGTGTCGTGTACACTGCAAAAAGGGCGCTCGCAAACTGCCGAGCTTACGTCTGGCTGTGCTTGTTTGTATAGAGCAAGCAAGACCAAATCAGCCTCCACCACACTGGAGGGGATTGGTTGTTTACGCCCATGGATACTCGGTGAAAGCCCCTGCGCTTAATCATCGTTTCTATTTGTGTAAGCCCGTATCAAATCTTGGACATTTTAGCTACATTTGGCATCTGTCAATACGCAGTCCAAGCCCCTGCGTGTCACCTGGATACCTCCTACCTGTTTTGGCCTATATAATGTGTATAGACTGTTTGAGCGCTTTTACAGGAGAAAGGACTGTCAAAAGCCCCATACATACCATGGATTTTGATTTCTAGATAATTAGATAGTGTTTGGGCATATGCCCCGGATCTTTGCGCGGTGGTTGTTGGATTATGCGCGAGGCTTTGTCCCAAAAACACCCTCTGTTTGTTCGCAGAGTAAGTTGTGAGACAGTCACTGCATCTGTCATAGGAAAAGCGTGCTTCCTTTCTTTCAGAGTGCTCCGGGTATTCTCGTAACCATGTTAGGACGATGCGTGAGGCTTAGCCCCAGATGGTGTCTCTGTTTGCTCGCAGGTAAGTTATTGTACATCAACCACGTCAGGAGAAACCAATGATTCACATTTTGGCTAATTTTCCCGGGTTTTCCGGGTTTTCCGATTTGCTTCCCCCCTGGGGTTTAGGTGAACAAATTTTCCTTGTTTTCCTTGTTTACCTCGCGTTTTCCTCAGCAAATTTGCCCATATCACACCGCCTGGGAGGTAAATCAAGGCAAATTTGCCTCAATTGCACAGCCCTTGGGGCAAATGGGGTTCACAGGCACCCAGCGGCAAATTTGCCCCGGGGGTTTTTCCTGACGCAAATTTGTCACAGAGGCAGCACTCCTCCCTTCTCTAAGAGTGTTCACGTCAGCAAAACTGGTCAAATTGCCAGAGATCTGCAGGGATCTCTGGCGATTTGGACTTGTCGCCAGAGATCTCTGGAGACCTTGGGAGACAAGTCCGAGCCGCTAGAGAATTGGCCGATTTTGTTGAGCTGACTATTCACTCAGTCATCCTTGGTCAATACGTAAGGCTTTACTCTAAGCATACACCCCATTTATTTTAGAGTAAGTTGTCAGACTTTTGCTACATTTCTTGTAGGAGAAACTCACCCGCTTCCTCTGAACCGCTGCCGCGTTCCTTCCGCCGTATATGGTTACAATGTGACGTTGTTTCCCCAGCATTTTCCCTCTAGATATCCTTAGCATATGCTCTGATCCACATTTTGTATTGTAGGAAACGTTCCAGTTTTTGCCTCAATGTATGTCTAACATTCCTCTGTGTTTTGTCCTAGTATAGGCTTAATGGTCTTCACATTTCCCTCTCGGTATATGACTAACAAATGTCCACATATATGCTGCATAATATGTCCATTATTTTTATGCTCTTTTGCGCAGATGAAACTTGCGTGTTTTTTTACTGTTTTGCAGCCTGGTTCAGTTTTCTCATAGTTTTTGTGTTTTATGTCTACTTGTAGTCTACGTGAAATACCCTGGGTCTTTTATTATACGTGGATTGAGGTGCAAATAATGGCAGTAGGCGGAAGCCAAGAAGCAGGAGATGCAGCGGAACGGAAGGCGAGTGAGACGGAGGACGCGCGATGGGATATGGGCGATGGGGTGACCATAGCAAGTTGAGTAAAGACCGTTCTTGAGTTTGGCGTGGTATCATCGTGATAGTGAGGCGCGTAGCATAGTAGGGTACGGTTTGTACTAAATGTATGTATATATGGAAACTCCTACATACCATAATAAACTGATTATAAACATGTAAATGGCAAACTGGGATAAGTGAGCCGTTTTTGTTGCCAGATGTGGTGCAAATGGTCATAGGTAGTTCCAGCCAAGCTACTCACAAATTTGCTGCTGTGGATCCGTTAGGCAACTGGCTCGCTTACTACGTGTGTTGGCCCATTATGCCTCCCCCGCCTCTTATCGCTGAGGAGCTTTTTGCCCTATGGCACCTACTCAACTTTGATTTCCATGTTTTGGTTTCAAGGGTATGTGATTATGGATTGGTTGCACTATTGGTGTGAATATTGAGAACACTTGAGCAGACTGTAGCCCATACGTTTGCGTGCAATTGATGTTGAACACATACGTCAGGAAAAACCCACATTTTTTATTCAGCTGAATTTGGCTGAATTTAGCTGAATTTTGGGGTTTGGGGGATTTGGGTCCCCCCCTTTTTATTCATCTGAATTTGTGGTAAATTTCAGCAAATTTGGGTAAATTTATTGGTGGCTGTGCTGGGATGCCCTAGGCCCAGGTGCTAAATTCACTGAATTCACTAAATTTGGGGGGGTTTAGTAA
>WSLO01000212.1:0-23871 GCA_019677385.1 Ceratobasidium sp. 392
TCTGTACGTTCTTGACTCATGTACGCACAGACCGTGCAGTAGTTAGTATTAATACAGCCTAGAACAAGCCTGGTGCCACCAGCTTGTTCTACCTCGTCAACTCTCCCCTCTACAGTCCAACTATACTAGTAGGCTTTATTGCATCTAGTGTTGGAAGTAAGTGAGACTCAGTGATTAAGTTACAGAGCATTAGTCGTGCCACTACAATCGTAGTAGCACTCCTCAGTCTACTTAAGGGCCTGGAGCCACCAGAATCACTAACGGGGTATCCACCCACACGGGACCGCGGTCCACAACCAAGCCACGAGGACGCCTCCACAAGCGGAGCGCACGAGTTAAGCCCTTGCGAGGACTTACAAGAACGAGTTCACAACCTCTAGTAGAGGGTTGCAACACTCCAGTGTCCTTTCTCCCGCAGGAGCGTGGTATGTTTGCTCATGGCCTTAGGCGCACACATGTATTCATCACCCTCGACTCATTTAGCACATTAGCTTGGCTGACCCTCTTGCTAAACCAACTTGCGACCCAAATTGTTTCTCGAAAACATTTGGTAAGCCCTCTTCATTCCATGATCCTACACGCTTACGCCTAACAACCACGAGTAGACCAAGATTCTACAGTCGAAGCGTTGAAGTTGTCACTCAAGGTGTCTCAAATCAAACCACTAGCGTCGTTGATCGTTGCTCGACAAGACTCTGCGCCTAATATTACCTTGGATGCCAATCTTCCAGTTCGTGAGCTTTCACTGCAAGATCAGCTTATGCTATCTTACAATGGTGGAACAACTCGGTAACACGAGTCTGTATATACGGTCCATGTTACCAACCCCTCAACGCAAAAAGCGCATATAATGGAAGGACATGATGCGTCTGGTGTCTTGCACACTGCCGAGCATATTTGTAGCATTATAGACAGGGTATGTAGGCGCATACATCCTCGTTTTCTCATCCAGACTCATCGCTTTTATAGGTTTTTAAGGAGGTCGGCTCTGAGCGCTTTGCGTCTATAGTGTCTGATAACGCAGGGAACAACCAAGCAGCTCGATCCGCTTGCTCAAGCAAGAGTATCCTTGGATCATAGCTCTCCAGGACGCTTGCCACCAGCTCAATAACGCAGCCACAGATGTCAGGCAGTTACCCTGTTTTCAAAAGTGTATCAATCAGCTTGGGTCAATCATAAAACACTTCCATTCATCCTCATACGTTGCTGCACATCTTGCAGCCCTTTGTGTCGCCTACCACATTGCAGAAGGCCTTGTTGTAATCGGTCTTACTCGTTTTACTTCTTTCTATTATGCTGCCTATTCGACCTTGAAATGTTTGCCTCTGATTCGCGAACTTATTTCATCCGAAGTCTTGGATGTAAATTCTGTGAGTTCATCTCCTCTTGTCGTTAGAGATTCAGACTGAACAATTATACCAGGTATCACCGATATACTGGATGATGGATCGGACTACTGTTTTGACTTTCCAAGAGCAGCTCATCCAGCTTGTTACCATACTTGAGCCTTTTGCTTGATTAATTCAATGAGTTGAATCGAGCCACTCTACCATATCCGATGTCTGTACATTGTGGCTTGCAATACTGGCTCGCTTCCGAGAGATTTTTGCGGCAAACAACACAATATCTAGAGTTGCACTCCCAAACTTAGTCATCGAGCAGATTTTGGGTATCTTGAATGGTCGGCATTCAGAAATGTTTCAGCATCCATCGAGGCAAGTATACCTTGCCACTTTCTTCATTGATATTCGTAAGTCTCATTGTTATCATACTCCTATATGCTACAAGATTTGAAATGTATGTTATGCATTAGGTTTCCGCGGCTCAGATATTTTGTTGCGTCATCCTGCGCATCTACTGACTGAGACGCAGAGCCACCAGCATATACCTTCTGGTGTTGACCTGTTGCCCAATCGGGGTCTTCGCCAAGCGCTCCTTGCATACATCATGGCAGGTGGTTATCTTATCAAGCTTCTAGCTCGAATCTTCAACAAGATTAACCCCGACACTACCATCTTTGCTTGATATGCGAACTGGTCACAAATAGACACCGCTTTTTGCAACCAGCTGATCCTGTTCACCTGAGGACTTCGCCCGTTTCATCAGGTACCCAAGCCGTCAACTGGGCGTATATACTGGGAGGTATGTGCTTTGTACCTGTTGCCGAGCTCCTTGCCCATCTCGGGGTAAATCTCACGAGTATTGTACCAAACTCTATGGCCGAGGAGCGATCAATGTCAACAATAACAAAGTTAAGCTCACCTGATCGCGCTTCGCAGAAGGTTTCGAGATTGATAATTATAGTTGCAATCCGACAGCATTGCAAGCGCGTATTGACAGTAAAGATGTATCAGTGATGCTTGAGCGATTGGAGGACGAACTTGAGGACATAGTTAACAAGCAAGGCCACACAAGGAGAAGCGCTGAGCGCTATTGCATCAGCGATGTTGAATTTGGTCGGCTACCATATTACGTAATATTACCAATCCGCATCATTCCAGCTCAACAGCCTTCTCACCCATGAACTCCAAGAAACGCTCTGCTTCGGACGCCCAAGACCTGAACTTGCAGCCACTAAAGCTTTCGCGCTCTCGAAATACGAGCCCTATCAGCTCTCTAGTTCCACAACCTCCGCGGCTGCCACCAGAAACGCCGGTGAAACAAGGGTCAGCATCGGCTTCAGTGAGCAAGAATCAACTAACTGGAGATGGCGCAATTTGTCGCTCGAGAACTAAAAGGCACCACTTGGCCGTCACAAGTGAAAATACAACGCAGAGCGTGGTTTCTCATTTGCTCAAGTCGGAGCTCAATGGTGCTGTGTGGCATGACCCTCATTTTCTCAACAAGTGTTCGTGCGGGACCGACAAACTCGCCGTTATCCTTGATCGCTGCCAGGTGTTGAACACAGAAAAAACGCAATGGGTGGTCGATATCCCACAAGGCAAGGAGGAGAACTTCTACGCGCCAATTCTCAGGATACTAAACGCTATTGGCCGGGCCGCTCACTCGACTGGTGGAGAATACGTCCAGTTTGTCGACCGGAGTGATCGTCTGCTTGCCTCGGACTACTCTGGGATGGACACATACCCGGATATCATTTGGTGCGAGCGATCTGTAGCGCTGGACAAAGTGCACTGGCACGACCTGGACATGTTCGTGGAGGTGAAGAAGGAAAAGACATTGGCAACACAAGGGATACAACAGAGCGCGCGGTACGCGCGCGCCTTATTTGCAAACCGGTTGGACCGCCGGTTCATCGACACCATAGTCATTTGTGGGACGACGGCGGTTTTTCTCCATTTTGACCGGTCAGGGCTGGTCTACTCGGACGATGTTGACATATACGGAGACACGCTACTATTTCTCAGTGCTCTTACTGGGCTGCTGCTGCGTAGAGACGCCAACGCCGGATACAACCCAATGTTCACAAAGTACTGGAGGGAGGAGCCGACCTCAACCAGCAAGTTAGCATACCGGGTGACCATTCAAGAGAACACATACGACGTGAAAGCGGTACTCTGTCACCGCAAGGCAATCCGCAGCCGCGCGACACTGGCACTTGGCTTACGACTCTATGAGCCACAGGGCGATACTAACAAGCCGATCGACGTAGTACTGAAGCTGATCTGGCGCGGTCAAACGCGGTTCCGAGAAGGGCTGATCCTGTTCCATTTCGTTGGGATGTACGGGATGTGTCAACTTATCTACGAGGGGGACGTGGTGATTGGGGGTGTGCTAGATGTGGTATACTCTCGTAACGGGCTTGATGCCGGAAATCAATGTGATGTGTTTGGCCCCGGAAAACATAATGTGGATATCAAGGGAGCGCAGCAGGACCACAGGCGGGTGCATACTCAGGTGGTGATGCAGCCAGGGAGACCACTTTGGGAGGCGACGGACGCTTTCGAGCTCACAGCTGGGATGGTTGGGGCATTGATGGGTGCGTATCGAGTTCAATCACTCAATTTGCCGCTTATAATTCTGTTTTTTTCCGAAATAGGTCACTGGGCACTTGTCACAAGCCAAGTGCAACACCGGGACATTGGTGCGACCAACATACTTCTCACGGCTGGCGAATTTAAATACAAGCGACCAGAATGGGAGAAGCTCGCGGAGTTGGGGGTGGAACAGTGTGCCGAGGAGTTCCGCATGCCCCGGTGGAGCGAGATATTCAACGAGCCGGACAGGGTAGAGTATCGGGAGGTAAATAACCTTCAATGGAGCTTTGAGTGAGTGGAGCTTGATTGTGTGGGATGGTTTCTGATGATACAACAGTCCCAAGCGTCGATTGACGTACCTGAAACGAGTCATCAAAATTCTTGGCCGTTCGGAGCCATTTGGGTTTCTGTCTGACCTAGACATGGCAAACATACTGGCGCTCGTGCAGGACAAGCCGTCCGACATGCACACACACCAAACGGTCAGTAGTTTGGAGAGCGTTAGACTTAAATAGCTAATAGACCTGTAGGGTACGCTTTCTTTCATGGCGGTGAATCTGCTTTTAGCAAAACCTACCGATTATGTACCTCACACATACCTTCACGACCTCAAATCTTTCTTCTGGGTCCTTCTATATATTGTAGCAGGACACCGCGAGAGAGGAGCGCCGTTGACCGAAAACGCTTTGGATGTCCTTTTTCGACTCAACCAGCTTGAAGGCTCGTTACTCGGCGACTCCAAACTTTCTCTCCTGATGCGGATTGCTGAGGGGAGTTTCGATATATCGTTACTCAAAACTTCATGGGCAAGGTCTCTTGCTCCACTCCTGCGCGAGTTTGCATTGTGGCTGGACCGTGCTAGAAGGCCAACGTTCGACTCAGCCAGTGACCCAAACGCCTGCTTCGAAGCCGTCCTTGCGATTTTCCTCAACGAAATACCGAAATTGGCCGCTCAAAGCGCTCAACCAGCGCCACAACCTAAACATTCGTGCACCGCTTCTGGCGAGTGCTCGTCTTCGTGCCCGTTCCTGGATCGCCCTAGGGACGCAGAGCCTTTGATTTCGCACAGTTCCAAAGGTTCATCTGATCACCCGTAATGCGCACATTGTTGCTGTGAATCTGTCGTGCGCTTTTTTGAGAACTCGCTATGGACTCGTAACACTGTGCCTGTCTGGACGACCCAAAACGCCAGCAAACCCAGATACAATAGATTATAGCAGATCATGATAGACTTCAATTTTCCGCACATGAATACAGTCGCGAGCTCAATTATACATGCTGGTAGTTATTCGCGGCTGTCGAACCGTATATTCACATTAATCCCGCCTCATTGAACCCGCCATTGCTGGGCCTGAACATCATCGAGCTGTTCATCTCACTGGATGGCATGCCAAACGTGCATGCATAACAATTCCACTCGAACGCGAGTCGACGATCTATTGAAATTGTGACCAGTCAGTTACTAAGGCGGCTAGGCCAGCAGGAAGATGATGCCGGGGCGAGATTCGTACGCCTACTAACAATTTGCACCCTCCAGATGGAGCATATAGAATTCTCAAAATAATGAAACCGGTAAATAATACCCTCCGAAGAGCGCCAGAGTATGTCTAAATTCTGGCTTACTCCTCCTGAATCAAACCATCTTTTTGTGCTAATACCTCCTCGTTCAGGTAAGTGTTTCACCATTCTCGTCTATAGATTTAGGTTCACAGCTTATATTGCAGACATGGTCGCTTCGTGTGCACCTGTAGAAATGAGAATGTCTTATGAATCGAAATAGAAGACCACAACAAAAGATTGTGAATGAAAGAAAGAGATGGTGTGAAAAGGGCTTGGAGAGTCCTTATTTAGACCCTTCGTTTCTCGGGTAAGTCATGCGATATCGTAGCTGCGCATATAATGCATATTCGCACTTGGCTCAATTGCTAGCTGAATATTCTAGCTCATTTTACCCCATACATAAACCTTCCACCGCAGATATCATCTTCCTCTTGGCCACTCCCATCGGTTCATGTTCCGCCAGAACCACTGGTTAATTAATTAACACTGGAGTTCACCTCGGTGTATCTAAGGCCTGTACAGATGGACCAACACTTGATTGGATGTTGGTCAGATATCGGCTCGGACGTACTGCGATGTAAGTTAGCACTTATACCTGGTCGCATGGATAAGATCAGACCAGGCTTAACCCAGAACTTGGATCGACCAGGGTCCATTTCCAACAGTGGCTTGTCAACACTTCCAAGTTGCGACACGACTTGCATCCTTCCACCACCACAAACAACCCTCGCCGCTTCAAGTGAGCACGCCTTCACATTCTCTACACATTAAACTGAACCTGTGTTAAATTCACGAAAAAACCCACTCGCAGAAGGGCTAAGATGGTAAATTTCTCAAAATAAATTGTTTTTGTCCAAATTACTGGCATTCAGATACGTCATTCAACTGCAGGCAATTGGAAGTGCCGGACTGTATGCACAGCTGGAACGTGCTTGAATGCTGGTCACTCTTCCGTGCTGCTGGTGAACCTCTTAGTATCTCTAGCGCGATTCACCCTCCCTTCTCCTATTTCTTGACACCTTGTCTCTGAGCGTCCCCGCTAGTCCTGATCTCGTCTCTTGCAGCCAAAGCGCGCTGGCCACCGGTGAACTGGCTACTGTACCACCGTGTACTCTCAGAGAACATCTTGGACTACACGAAGATTGCCTCGGATCGAGCGTTATCAGCGAGCACTCACACGCCGTCATAAACGTCCCCGAGCCACGAACTTGGTGAACTTCTGTGCCGCGAGGCCCTTAGAAACACTACTATGGTACTGGAGGGCGGGCTAACTCCCTAAGTCTTCATCATATTTTGAGCGAAATTTATTAACGTAGCTCTACTCGTGAGCTGAACCTCCTGTGCATCCTCGAATAACAAACGTCGCGATTTGGCCAACTTTGCCCATCCGCTCTCCTGAAGTACGTCTCGTCTGTTTTTCTGTCCTCGTTTTTACACCAGCCTTGTATTTGCAGCCTGAGAACGCAAGGCGTTGGTCATTGCAACCGAGGCCATAGTTGCCCATTCAAACACGCTTAGGGCAACAATACCGAGCACCAACTCGACTCGACCGGCTCCAGTAAGGGATACCGCAATAACACATGCTGAAGTGGTAAGTATTTTGCTTGTCACATCCACCCTGGCCACCGTATCCCGCCGCATTCATGACAGGGTTTATTTGGTAAGGGCGAGTATGTTTTATAGTCTACGTGTGTAGCAATACAAGCTAATCGCGCATACTAGCTAGTTTGCTGATTTGAACGCAGAGATGACACGCTGACGACAACATATTTTGCTACTAATCGACAACACTCCCTCACACACCCACGATTCAAACACAACCCTCATAACGAGCGGAAAATTTTCCCCTAAATTTGACCGCATATATTCAAGCCGACAACGTCGATATTATTTATTATGAGAAGACAAATACAAAACATCATGTACGCAGCAGGCAATTAAACCGGACAACGCAGGCAAGGAGAAGATCTATATAATCAATCAGCTTACCACAATGTCAATGATTTGTGCCGCATGGGAAGCAGGTCAGCCCTCAGACAGTCCAAGGCTTTTGAATACACCCCAAATTGAGCTGTTTAAAGCCCAATCCAACGTTCTCCACACCATTGGAACCAACCTTCGCTGACGGTGTGCCGGAGACATCAACAGAACTAGTGGCGAGCCTCGATGGCTTCCAT
This sequence comes from Ceratobasidium sp. 392, assembly GCA_019677385.1. Lineage (NCBI taxonomy): Eukaryota > Fungi > Basidiomycota > Agaricomycetes > Cantharellales > Ceratobasidiaceae > Ceratobasidium > Ceratobasidium sp. 392. Next base: position 7,676 of record WSLO01000212.1, read on the forward strand.
CAGCGTACGCGAGCGACTGTGTACCGTCAGTTTCAATCATGCAATTAATATCTTGGTTCTGGCTAGCTTTCGAAGCGAGATGTAGCTTATAAGTGCAACTTAAAAGCCTTGCAAGATTGTAGATCTAAGTTCTCAGGTGTTCTCGCAGAGTCAAAGGCTGGGTGAGGTTATTTTATATTGTGGTAGTGCCGAAAGTGGGGTCACTTGCGCCGTCTTGTGTTCAGTTTTTTGCTGCAGGCTCATATAGCATTAGAGTATTTTTGGTCAGTCTTTAGGCCGAAATCACAAGATTTCAGCGATTGGCGCGGTGGCAAAGATTGAAAGTGCAGAAGCGAATCTTACAGATACCCACCCCATAGGAGTTCTTTCTCCTTTGCAGGCTCACCACTCGGTCAAAAGCGGTTTGAAGTTTTTCACTTCTTTCACTTCGAACCCCGTGTTCAAGGTCACTGATCCACATTATTTACCAGTACAAACGTACCCACAATTCCATCAGTGAGATCTTGACCCCCTCAGGCAACTGGAACAATTGTCCTAAGCTTCGTAGAAAGTGTCCATCCGTCGTTCTCGTAAGATAGCCCTGTTTGCTGAAACGGAGCTTCGCCGTTCTAGGCAAGCACAAACAAGCGTTTTAGTTTTTGTCAAGATATCCATAATTGTGAAGAGATGGGTGGATGCGCATTGCTCAATTGTGTACTGTACCTCTCAGCTCAAGGGGGTGCGAGAACAAAAATTCTCGACCTGAGGTTGAAAAGCCTTAGTCGGTGACGTATAGCGGCTGAAATGGGACATAGGGTTATGCCTATTCTTGTAGATTACCAAGCAGGTTGGATAATCCAAATGAAAGCTTAGCCACCGAACTAGCCACAAAACATATTTTATTCCTTTGGGTTTCACAAGTTGACTACACTTAGCTGCAAACAATGCAAAATGGCAGCAGGCCACAATTCAAGAGCCAAACAAAGACCTGTCGTGAGTCTATAGTTTTCTGTTAAGCAAATCTCCAAAAGGCAGCGCAGTAATTTGAATGTATCCAGTACACCAAAGATTCGACACTAGAGTGTCCAGAGTGTGGCGAAACGATAAAGGTGGGCACAGGAGGGGAGAAGGACTTGGAGTCCCACACCTGGAGTAAGCGATGTCAGAAAACAAAGCACAAGCAAGACAAGACCATTGGAAAGCAATCTAATCTCCACTCACCCACCGGGTTTGGAGTACTTGGAATTGGATCCCCGTCCACAGAACCTCTAATGTTCTCTGATGCCACCTCTCTCACTACAACAGAATCTTTGATCACCGATTCACTCTTGCACGGTTCGTTTGTCCACACCGCATCAGCTGAATTGAAGTCCCTAACGAACAACAAATCACTTAACTCCGTAATTATCCCCTCAGCTGTAACAAACAAACCGCCATCTTCTGACGCGCAACCGGACTCAAACTTGGACTGTGTTCCAGCGTCACCCGTACCCAGTCGTCCCCTAAGTAATGACACTGGACACTACATTTTCTGTACCGACGATGCTGGTATATCTACGGATGCGCTATCAGCAAGTTTCAACCAAAAAGATGTCGCTTCGTTATTTAATAGCTTGGACTTAGCGGATGAACTCGACTTGATGGCTCCGCACCAAATGCCAGTCACAGGGATAGAATCGGTGGGAGAAGGTGCGAGAGTAAATAAACAAGTATAAGTGCAACGGCTGATTGCTCACCATCACAGCAGCAAAATTTCAGCAAGACTGGAATGTACAATATTCATCAAGCGTTTTGAGTGGGTGGTTGATGGCAGGCTTGGGAGGAGAGTGAGTCCTAAGATATTAAAACGTGAATGAAATAATAACATGAAAATAGTGAGACATTGCCCGCACCAAGCCTAGCCGTGCCCTTGTGCAGGGGCGTCGCACTCACCTTGCCACCGGGTTGTAGTCCCTACACCTTGTACCCTTTTCAACTTCACGAACACAAAAGTATTCCCTGGAGTATTCGGTCCGGACAAGGAGGAACCATGTGCTTGGTATCAACATCCTGTCAATTGACCATCGACCTTCCTGGACATGAAGCCTGTGCAAGTTGCAAAGAGATTCCAAAAAATCTAATCTCAGAAGGCAATCTGCAGCGCGTTGAAGGCGGAACTCATGAGAACACCCCGCACCAGTATCTCCCTACAGCAGTGCTATTAGAGTTATTAGGCCAAAAAACCACCCAGATCGATAATATGCGGGACGAGAGTCTGGCTCAGGCGAGGAAGGCGGCTGGCTTGGTACGAAGTTCGTCAGGAAAAACCAAAATTTTGATTTAGGGCCCTAGGGGCTAAATTCACTAAATTTGCTAAACCCCCCCAAATTTAGTGAATTCAGTGAATTTAGCACCTGGGCCTAGGGCATCCCTGCACAGCCACCAATAAATTTACCTAGATTTGCTGAAATCTACCACAAATTCAGATGAACAAAAAGGGGGGGGACCCAAATCCCCCAAACCCCAAAATTCAGCTAAATTTAGCCAAATTCAGCTGAATAAAAAATGTGGGTTTTTCCTGACGTTTGGACAATTATTAACGACTTACCATTGCAATTGGGAGTGGCCGGGTCGAAAGGGTGAATTCTCTTATCTCAGTTGCGCTTCGGAACGGTTCAGCCGTGCAAGGAATAATTAACCTGTACAAAAGGGCTGCTAGTGGACTATATCGGCCTCTTGGATACAGCCAAGAAGGACTTCTGCGCACTTTCTTGCTATTAAAACTTGGTGGGACACATGTGGCAGAGGTTGCACATCGCTCAATGAACTCACCGTTGGTTTCGACAGCGCGCGAGTATGCCCCGGTTGCAGCATTGCGGGCTTCTCCAGCCACACCTACACTTAGCGAGGTCGAGTACAACATTGATGTGGCACGTACGTGCCTAGTACAGCCGCATCCGGACTCATCTGGTGACCAGAACGTGACCCTATTGAGGGCTATTTAGGGATGCTTGACGAGATCAAGACACAGGCCGCGTACCAATGGGATCCTGATACCAATATTATACTAGGAGTTTGCTGTGAACACGTCCACAATCCTGCTTGCCTTGAGTTTAAAACTATGGCTCAAGCGTTTGCACTATTTAACAGAGTGAATCAACACTGTGGAACCAGGAAATCCCAATTTTTGGGGTGGTGAGATTGCGTCCTTTTGTGTTCTTCTACTGCATTTATTCCCACAATTCTAGCTGAAATTCAGTAAATCCTTGTGCGTGATGCTGTGGAGCTGAAAATGAGGTAGCATCATGTTGATCGTGATTTCCGTACATGTTGTCCTTTTGGTATGTAACTACCCAACATCCCAACAATTTCCCGTTTCATACCAGATTTCCTGATCACTATGTTTCTCCGTGAAAGGAGAGGCACCCTTGGGCTCTGAGGTGAGTTTAAATCAATGCGGCCCGATTTGTCTAGTAGACAAACTTACAATGTGATGGAGAAAGGCAACGGTTGCTGCAGTGGGACTCCTGTCAGATAACACTCAGAGATCTAGCGCTCGGCCCCTGATGTTTTTAAGTACTTGCAAGCACAAAAAGGCTGACAAACACGTAAAACTTGTCAACGTATTTGCCTCGGCATGCAGAAACAAAATCGACGCACTTGGTGCTGCATCAGCAAAAAGTGCAGTTGACTACATAGACGTATGTAGACATTTTTGATCTGTATAGTAGCCATAGATCTGTTAGAAAGGTACTCAGATATCATGACTATGAGGCTCCATCATGAACTATGGGGACCAAGAGAAATAGCATACCCACCACTACATTTGGACACAATCTCATATCCTTAGCACTCAAAGTAGCATATATGCTCTGAATTGTAATCTATCCATTATTTTTCTTTCCCTTGGGCACCAGACCTACTAAATGCTACAAAGTACCCCTGGGGGCAAGATGTGCTTACTACATGTGCCAGGTGGAGGGGGGGAACTCACTAAGTCAAGTGCTGCCCATGATAACTACCCAAAAAAGGCAAATCAGGTGGGAATTTGAAATTCACAAAAATTGGTCAGTAGGTGCGGATGGGTCTGGAGACCTCATATGTACAATCAGCTTCCTAATTGGGCCAATATTGAGTGAGAAAATGGCAAAATACTCGCCAAGACGCGAGTCTTTTTGATGCATGAATTTGAAATTGACCTTTCTGAGTATTGCTTGATATGGTTAGTGGTCTATGGGGACTATGACAACTATATTCACATTAGTATCTATGAGAACTATGGTGTCTATGGGGTTGAATCTGAACCCCATAGCTGCATATATTGTCTATGACTGAAGGTCCCATTTTCCTGATGTACAAAGGTGTAACCTGGTCATCTAGTGCCATCCTACCCCACGACATGATCGAACTACTCACCTCGTACGGCCCAATCAACACCTTGGAGTTATATGAGCAGTTGATACGTAACAAGACAGACGAAGAGTGGTGGGAAGCATATGGCGAAGAACTCGGAGGTGTAGTGCTGAGCCTACGAATCGAGTACGTACCCGTCCCTCCGAAGCCGAAGAAATCCAAGAAGCGCGCACTGGACTCTGTCCCCGAAGACAACACGAACAAGCGTGCCAAAAACACACGTACTTCGACCAACAGTGACCCTGCACATTCACAGGCGGTGGTGGAATCTGATCCAACTTGTAGCTTTCGGGTCAATCCGCAGCCTCCGGTTGTTGATACGCAGGCTCAGTCTTCGCAGGCGCCACCCGTCTTAGCGACTTTCCGGCTATCTTCTACTAATCCACCTGGCCACCATGACTCGGCATCGGCACTAGCATCTACGTCACCCCAAACTCAACCACCCATGCCCGGCGCCTCAGTACTTCCCCCATCTGTGTATTAACAGTTGCAGCCCACATATCCACAAGCCACACATCCACAAGCCACGCACCCGAATTCATACCCACACCAAACATACCCAGATCATTCATACCCACAACACGCATACCCACAGCACGCATACCTACAACACGCGTACCCACAACATGCATACCCACATCATACGCATCTGCATCACTCATACCCGCATCACACATACCCACCTTATGCATACCCAGATCCTACACATACACATCCTGTATACTCGGATTCCACACAGTCATATCCCACGTCTTCGCATCGTATGCACCCGTATCCTCTAAGTCGACGTAATTCACCTCACACGCCAGGTCTCCACTCCACCATGCCAACCCCGCCGCATGGGTACTCCGAATCTCAAACGCATCAACTTTACACGCAACAGAGACAGTTTGTCGAAGGCTTGTCTGGTCAAGCGGGGAGGAGAAACACACAAACGCCTTACCAGGTAAATACATGCACATGTTAAACTGACAGTTTGACCAAATTTCCGCACTAGAACTCAATTGGGTTGACTTCATGCACCGCCGACAGGTTTATGGAATCGTGATCGAGTAAGTTACCTGATACAGCTTATACGCGCCCCAACTTGCTCGTCCTCTCTTCAATCTAAATGCGTCGATTAATTAACAATCCCTGGCTTAGGAATTGCATTCCCAATCGACAAACCTTGCCTTGGCAGCGCCGGCGGAAGCATCAACATCCAGCTCCAGGCGAACCCGGAGTAGCCGAGTTAGCCATCCAGAACTCGCGCAACCTCAGCAGATGGGTAATGGATACTACTCGAGTTTCCGTGCCGATAGCTCATGTAAATCGGGACAACTGGGCTTGTACATACGGCGTTGAACTCACCATGGTTCAACTCAACGGCTGATGAAAGATATGAGTGGTGCTAACGAACTATCAAAAATATAACCTGCTTGAGAATCAAACCAGCGCTTGTGTAAAAGAAACGCCGCGTTAAACCACTTGACCATTCCGGCGTCGTAAGTATAGCCTCAAAAGTACTATATAAAATGTGTCGCCGTGCCGGAGACAGCCGATACTTTCCGTGAGTCACACGCTTCACTGTCTCAAGTATGTCTGTCTGTTGATAGACAAAAATGTCGTTCCCGCGGGGACCCTCCTACAAACTCACGGTCTAAGACGCATATATACTAGCCAGCGTACTACATGATATCCCGCAACAAAGTTGCAGTTGCCCCCCGCCTTGTGCGCCCTCAAGGTCGATTTTACGCGATTTTGAGCGACACCACTATCTGATTCCCCAGGCTCTGTTTATGGGGTCCGTAGTAGTCAGGCAAAACATTATTAGAACTCGTTGTAATCGAAATTATTACAACTGGTTGTAATCAGAAGTAATCGAAAAGCCCAGCCGAACCGATTACTCGAATTACACCAGCCGTCTCGCAAGCTCGACCTGGTGTCCCGACTTAGATAGTCTCCCTTGATTCTCCCTGTGGCTGCCGCGTGGTAAGATTTCCCCTCATAGTAAATCATCAATCCATCCCTAACCTCGTGTTGATCTAACTGTTATACCGCATTCAGTGTATTTACAGGAATAAACACCGCGCCAGCGGAAGGACACCAGGTCGAGCTGGCGAGACGGATGGTCACGAGCCTAACAATACAGGTGCTCACGAGGCTCGTGAGCACGGATGGGGGACTAACGAGGCTAAATAAGTGACCATAATAGGCTGTTGGGAGCCCGGTTGCCATATGTAAGGTGATTGTGATCGATCAGGAGCTAATCTAGTATGATCAGCGAGCACTCAGATCCAGGGGGGGTGGCTCGTTCGCTCGAGCAGGTTCTGAGCGCTCATGAGCGGCCGGGGAGGAAAATCATTTTTGCAGATGTACCCCCCGGTTTGATTCCACCACATTTTTTGCTGAGTAGACTTTGGGTTAGTCAACGGTGTACTTACTGCGCATATACCGCGCTTCGCACAAGTTGACTCGGTTATGGGCCATTCATATTCTAGAACATTCTTGTATCATACACGGACATTCTACAAAATGCCCACCACTTAAAGAGGACCCCGAAGCAGCCATCTGCTCTACACATGCATTTCTCGAATACCTTTCCCCGCTTTGACTTCCCTTTCGCCTGATCGTGCTCCGTCTCTCTGGCTTTAGTGTGGTCCTGATCAAAATATCAGTGTCCTTTCGAGGCAGCGGTGGTAACCTGGGTCTGACCTTGGGGTCATCAGCATCCATGCCGCTGTATGAGAACGTGAGTTCGTCCCCGCGTTAGTTTCCAATTTAGGTGTTCAGGTATTTTTAGGGGGGGTCCAACAGGTAGGCCTCGGGTGTAGGTTTGGATTGGTTTGTAGATTACTTGCCGGTCGTAATGCTGATGTTTTTTGAATTATTTCTGCACAATCAAAGGACTTTTCCAATCCTTCTATCCATCCTTCTAGAGAACTATACCCTACTGACGGTGAAGGTGCAGTTGAGGAGTCCTGAGACGGCGAGAAGCTTGCGAAAGGATAAAATTTGGACCAACTTACACCAATGGTTGTAATATCACCGAATGATCGCCTGCTCCATTATCATGTTAATGAGCTATGCGAGCTTGACGACGGAAGCATGTTTATTTCGAAGATGTTTTTCCGTCGGGACAGTGGAATGTGGGCGCGCGGATATACTACAAGCTGCGAACTCAATGTGAGTATTCCGCTTGCAGCACTTTATATGCGTACAAGCTCATTAATCATAAACTTCTACTATTAGCACTATGGTCCCTAAAACCTCGGGTTCTACGATATGAGAAGAAATCTGTACATTCAATCCAATACCCCCGCCATAGTCATTTTAACACTCACAATAGTCGTTTTAAGACCTAAATGACTATTGCGCTAGTTATTGCGACTTGTGTAAGTTATTAGTCACAAGAAACACACGCGCTGAAGCAAAAGACAAACTCGCACCAAAGTCGAAGGTGCGCGCTCCAGTCAAGTCGACTTGGATAGCTATACAACACATTTTGTATATAGTTCTATAGAGGGAACCCTTGTTTTCATATATGTGGCGTAGCGCATACAGCCTACATAATCATTGAACACAGAGTCACTATGAAAGATATGCATTGAAATAACAAGTTCGAGTCACCTGAAAACATGCACTAGTCGACACAACTCCCACCAGTCGACAGAGAATCAACCCTGGTCGATTCGGCTCCAAACAACTACCTCAAGTCGATTTGTACGTTTATATACCCAAGTCAGCTTGACTGGAGCGCGCACCTTCGACTTTGGTGCGAGTTTGTCTCTAACTTCAGCGCGGGTAGTTCTTGTAACTAATATCTTACTCACACAAGTCGCAATGACTAGCGCAATAGTCATTTAGGTCTTAAAACGACTATTGTGGGTGTTAAAATGACTATGGCGGGGGGTATTGGATTGAATGTACAGATTTCTCCTCATATCTAGCACGGGGCCGAAGGTGTTCTATGTCGATACTGAAGTCACTGTTTTACATCGGTCTTGTCATGTTATAAGCCTGCACAGCCACTGATTACATCTTTGCAATCGGGGTGATTGGGTGCCTGGCCAAGCTATACCCAACCACCACCGGCCCTCGTCTACACTCTCTTAGTCTATCACACTCCAAACAACAGACCCAATGTGCCAGCATAGTCACCGGCACCGTAGATTAAAGGTAGCGTGTAGAGCCCGCCGGAAACCGGCCCTCGCTGCGCATAACGTTCATCAGACCAAACCCTTTTGTCATTCCCACCACTGTTGTATCGCAATATAGATGTGACATGCTGTATACAGCCACCTTATAAGCCCTTACAAATTCGAGGAATCGAGTCGGTTTTCCATGGCCTGGCGCTTAGCCAATCCCTGAACTCAATCACGTGTTGCGTCACTCTGTCAACGAACCACAGCAAGACGCAAGGGCCGCTGAGCGAGACCATCCCACTCCACCTCGATACCGGTGCTGGTGTCGCATCTGGCCATGCGCACGGCCAATCTACTATGACCAGCCGGGCTGGCTCAAGCCACTCGTGCCACCCGTCTCCCCCTGCCCAAGCATACTTTGAGCCCCCTCGCGATGGTACCGGCCCTCCTGACCACATCAGCCCAGACGCCGCTTCTCACTTCGGCTATTCGACTACTCTAAGGCGGCATGGTGTCCACGACAGTCCGACAGCCGGAAGGAGAATGAGTTTGGAGCTGGCCGGCGGCTTGGTCGACAGAGTTTGGCACTCGACTTGGAATAGGGAAAGCGGTCACGGCGGCCAACTGGAGAGTGGATACGGGGCCGAGGCCGCTGGGATGGGCATGCAGCCTATGTCGGAGAAGCATGCGGAGGACACGGCGTCTGCCAAATACGTGTCGATGGGCATCCAGGTACGTTACGTGATGACGCGTCTGGCGCTACCTTGCTAAATCTATTCATTCGCTAGGACACACTACACGACTTTCAATCTGACCCTTCCAAGGGTCTGTCCTCATCGTCTATCCCTGCTCTCCGGGCCATGTACGGCTATAATGAGTTTTCCGTCTCGGTGAGTCGTCATCCTCGATCTTCTTTAACTCCCCTAACACCTTTCTTAGGCACCCGAGCCCGCATGGCTCAAATTCGCGAAAACAATTTACGAGTCCCATCTGATTCTTCTCCTCTTCGGATCTGCCGCCGTTAGTGCAGTGCTGGGTAACCTTGACGACGTGGTCAGCATCGCAGCCGCAATCATCATTGTCGTAACCGGTGAGTCATTTTCGTATGTTTGAGACCATCGCTGAGAGTGCCCCGGTCGGATTTGCAAGAACGGCGCTCCGAAGAGTCGCTCGCGGCCTTGAACAAACTCGTACCTCACCATTGCCATATTATTCTGTGAGTTTTTCTCGTTGTTTGGAAGGATTGCACTGTCCTAACACTGTACCCAAGGGACGCACAGCAGCTTCATCATTTAGCGAACGAACTAGTCCCGGGTGATATCGTCACTTTTCAAGTCGGTAAGTTCCAGTTTCCCGTTCCCTGATTACCCAAAACCTAACATTCATGTTGTAGGCGATCGAATCCCAGCTGACCTCCGGCTGATAACTTCGCTTGACCTCGAACTTGACGAATCATCTTTGACGGGCGAGACTCGACCAGCGCGCAAGAATGAGGAGCCATGCGCCCCGGGCGTCCTGCTGGGCGAGAGGAAGTGCATCGTATTTATGGGGACGTTGATTCGAAATGGTGAGTGTCCTTGTACAAATTGTCTATTCCGTTGTACTTACAAAAATCCTGTGTGAAGGACGAGGAACCGGAATTGCTATCTCCACCGGCTCGCGCACCGAACTTGGCGCAATTTTTGTCATGATGCAGGACGTCGAGGAAAAACAAACGCCCCTCCAAGCTTCGATGGACGAACTCGCTCATAAACTATCGATGCTCAGTTTCGGCGTTATCGGCGCCATTTGTCTCATTGGCATAATCCAGAGCCGAGGTTGGCTCGAAATGTTTACGATTGGATGTAAGTATTACAACCAAACTTGAGAAACGAGTTTGTACTTATATTTTTTATCTAGTATCCCTAGCCGTAGCTGCTATCCCTGAGGGCTTACCGATCGTAACGACCGTGACGCTCGCATTGGGTGTACTCCGGATGGCCCGACGCAAGGCAATCGTAAAAAAAAAACTGCCTAGCGTCGAGGCGTCGGGAAGCGTTAGCGTCATCTGCTCGGACAAGCCAGGTGATCTGAGTGTCTTACTTCCCTTCTCTCAGGTTGGTCTAACCACACGGTCCGCCAGGTACACTCACGAAGAACGAACAAACGGTGTCTCAGGTTTTCGTGGTCGATCATATTACGCACGTCGACCCTTCTGGTTCGTCGCCCACATCCTCGATATCCCATGCGACACCGGCCGTAAAAAAGACCCTCGAGATCGGTGGAATCTGTAATAATGCGTTCAGGAACAACGGGGGTGTCAATGTCGGGCAGAGCACGGATGTCGCGATGCTGAACGTATTGGCCGAGTTCGGTGTCAAGGATGAACGAGGGGTATGTAGTATTCTCTGTCATAATCGCCTGATACACAATAAGAATCGTTTGTTAGAACTTCACACGCACTTCTGAGCGACCCTTCAGTTCCAAAACAAAATATATGGCGGTCACTGGCCGACACGGTGCCCCACGCGACCCTCGTGACGTTTACTACACTAAAGGCGCCTTTGACGCCATCCTCCCGCTCTGCAAATTCTATCACGTCGCCGACGATGCTGCTCCAGCCCTCGAATCCACCGTTCGCGAGGTGATATTGGCCCGTGCCGAAACGTGTGCCAAGGCCGGCCTGAGGGTCGTTGGCTGTGTCTGCGCGTACATGCCTCCGGGTGGAACGGTTACGCTGAGGAAAGACGGGAACGCGCCCCCACCGACGAATGTGGTGTTTGCGGGATTCGAAGCGATGCTGGATCCTCCGAGGAAAGGCGTGATTGATGCTGTGGCCCATCTTACGCGGGTGGTGTAAAGGTCGTTATGATTACTGGCGACGCGGTCCAGACGGCGCTGGCTATCGCTCGGTCGCTCGGTCTCCGAACTTCGGGAGTCGAAGCTGGTATGGGCGTCGGAATCGGTGTTAATATTGGTGCTGGAATCAGTATGGGAGTTGGAATCGGTCGGAATATCGCGGGCGGAACGGGGAGCTGCTTGACTGGCGCTCAGATTGACGACATGGATGATCGCGCGCTTCGAGATCGGGTCGCGAGCGTGACGGTTTTCGCACGGACGACGCCGAGGCATAAGATGCGAATCGTTTCGGCTTTCCAGTCTAGAGGCGAGGTTGTGGCTATGACCGGCGATGGAGGTGCGATCGCTTTAATATTTTCTCGGAGTACGAATGCTGGATTAATTTCTGAATCGTAGTCAACGATGCACCTGCGTTGAAGATGGCGGATATTGGTGTATCGATGGGCAAGAGCGGAACAGACGTCGCCAAAGAGGCGGCGGAGTTATCTTGGTTGATGATAACTTTGGAACGATCCTGTCTGCGGTTGAAGAAGGTACGCAGTCTTAGTATCTTTGCTTTTGCATCGTATTAAAGTCTCTGTAGGCAAACATATCTTCTACAATATCCAAAACTTCCTCTCGTTCCAGCTGAGCACGGCCGTCGCCGCGCTAACGCTCATCACACTCAGCACAATGTTCCATCTCAGCAATCGGTTGAATGTGATGCAGATTCTGTTCATCAATATTCTCATGGATGGTGTGTTTCAACATTGCGGTAATTTCACCTTGCTCACGCTTGAGTTCCAGGTCCGCCCTCTCAATCGCTTGGTGTCGATCCTGTTGACCGCGCAGTAATGAAGCGCCCGCCTCGTCGCAAGGACGAACCGATCATCGCCCAACGTCTGATTGGGCGAGTTTTTTTCTCGGCTTCCATCATCGTCTTCGGCACACTTTTTATATACGCCCACGAGCTGAGTGATGGTAGCATGTCGCGCCGAGACCAGACCATGGTACTATACTATATTCTTCACGGTCCTTTGGCCGACTCACCCGCTTTTTTAACAGACATTTACCAGCTTCGTGTTCCTAGACCTCACGTCTGCACTGCAAAACCGCGGCGTCGGATGTGGTTTCTTCGACAACCGAATGCTCCTGACAACCGTCTCAATATCGTTCTTCGTCCAACTCATGCTCATCTACGTGCCCGTCATCCAATCGGTTTTCCAAACCGAAGCCCTCGCGCTGCATGATCTCTTCACGCTCTGGTGTTTGGGCGGAGTATCTATGGCGCTACATGAGTTAGAAGGACTTGGGAGCGGAAAAAGAATGCAGAGGAGGATGCGATGTATTCGGGTGGGGTTGGGGAGATGGCGTAGACGGGCTAGGCGGTGTAGATGATGTAGATTGGGTTTGTACTTTGCGCTACTGTTGTTGAGTATTATCATCGCTTTGTTCAATGCTACTGTGGATATCTATTCATACCTTGATAAGCCATTGCTGTTGAACGATCAATTTACTAGCCAGAAGATTTTGGGAGAGACTGATCGCCCGGAAGGGGAGTGTATATCACCTCGAACACAAATATCTGAAATTGATAAAGTGTTCTCGGCAACCCCTCTCCTCCTTATTTCACTCGCAGCCCTTGGTGCGATCAAGAAGCCAGGGCCTATGACTGAAGCCGGCGTGTTGAAGTACGCACATACGGCCTTGTCATTCGTCGCGGCACGTTTTGGGGCTTGAGCGAGTTGCTAGTTTGGCTCCTGGGATAATGGTACACGTTCGCCTGTAATAGTTATCGATCAGTCGTACGATCACAATCTATAAACTCAATCCAATTAAACTTGGTGTGCCGGCGAATTGGGCGCTTACTTTGGGCGTGTCATGTCCAATGGCCCGGTTACTGGGGGTCAAACTCATGTGGGATGATAATTTCAACTCAATCGCCCGACTTAGGTATCCTCACCACGGCTCTGCTTGTTCAGTACTCTTCTCCGTGCCAACTTACCCTCCCGGCGCGTCCAACCAGACCATGGTTAGACAACACACGTGATAGGAACCGCTACTTTCTTCAGGCGGCATGAACCGATCCAAGGCCTCTCGATTCACAGAAAACACGGCTACCTGAGACACGGCATGGCTGCGATACCACACGCCTCGTATCACTCCTTTTGCGCCTTCAAGACGTATCGGTTGTGTTCAATTGCTTAGACTGATTATCGGCTCATCCGGTGTATCGATGTTTGTTGCGCCTTCCCCACTCCCTCGCCCTGTTGTGCCTAAGGTTGACGCTCCTCAAACAGGAATGACCGCCCGACAAATGTAACAGATATATAAATTGGATTACAGAGTCACATTGAATTCGGGAGCATTGAAACTTGAGATAAAATCCCTGATTGTTGTGACCCGTGACGCGATATATGCTTGATCCCACCCGCTGTTCTGTGTGGTGCGGCCCGGTACTGGTTCGCAGGGCAAACCGTAGAAGTTGCAATAGGCAAAAATTTCTTTGAGAGACAAGCGATCGACGTCCGCAGCAGATTGCAACAAGGGCAACATCACACCCTGCTCGAGTTTAATTGAATGAAGGCAACTCAAGTATTAGTACTCACATGGTGTTCCAAACCTGCTGGGGACCTCCCATCCTTGTCCGGTATAGCAAGCCAGGGTTCAGACGATCGGGTATGATTGATTTGCTACTCAACCTTACAATTAGGTATTGGGTTGAACCGACAGCAAACAATACCACTCACCACTCTCTGGATCCGCTCCACGGAAATTAGACGCTTGCGAATATCTGTCGCAACATTTAAGACATCCTCCAACTCCACAGCCTTCGCCAACGGCACAACAGCAGAGTTGATGGAGACATTCAGCTCCTGTTGAGCCTGATTGACGGTTGTCTTGACCATCTCATCCACCTCTGACTTCTTGGCAAGATCAGCAAGCGTGTTAGTCACTGAAGCCCCCACATTCTTGAGGTCGGTTTTCGTGGCCAGGCCCAAAACAGTTTTATTGATCCCGGCTAGCTGGCGTTGCAATACTTCATTTTGTGATTGCATATTCACAAGGCTCGCAGCAATTTGATCTAAAGTCGTAGGGACTCCATGGGGGGTTTGATGGCGAAGGTAGTCTGTGGTTGGCGTAAGCACAGTGTGAGAACCAAAGTAGTGAACTGGCCTAGTGACATGCCGAGAGTCCGCAGACTGGCTTGTGCTTGAAGCCCCCGAGCGCCCGTCTGTTCTATTGGCAACAAGTTGTTCAAGACCCATCCCATTCTACTCAGAACTAGTAAGGTATCAACTTACCCACTTGGACCCAAGCCCGGGTTTTGTCTTGAAAGGCAATGGCAGCCATCACGTCCTCGATGGTAACAGGGCTAGTTACGTCTAGAGGAGGTTCTGAGTTGAACCAGGGGGGTAACTCCGGCGCGGTGAATTGAATTTGGTGCTGTGGTTGAGTCGTCATGACATGGATGGCACAAACTGACACGTACCAAGCCACGTGATCAACAATGCTGGTGGCGGTGTCGTGGGCTGCTGGCTAGGGCTGTCCATAATAAAAATACGAATGGAGTAGTTCGGCTAGATAACGATTAGGTACTATCCAATACCGTTACTTAATCATGACGCGATATCAATACCATTGGATTAGACTACAGTACAATGGTACCGTCTACTTGTAACAAGCTGCAGCCGGAAAGCAGTAAAACACTTTTTACTTGGAAATGTATCACTCTAGCATGAATGTTCAGAAATTATGGCTATATTCTATCTCTCAAGCGCAAAAAAGTCCTAACCTATGACGCTGGGGGAAGCAGCGTTGAAACTGTGATTGGTTACGAATGCTGTAGATGTGGGCGGAAATTGATATTTTAGATCGTGTAGCCGTATTCGTGGATAACCAAAATCGCGCGGGCATAGGTAGTTCCAGAAGGCAGAGAGCGATAAATCTTGATAACTTGGAGCTTGTCGTAATTGGTGAGGTTCTGGGATTTCACTACTTTAACCGGACGGGTGGGCACGACAGAAAGACAACGCTGATTTGCCGAGACACGCTTGGGTGTCATAATTCAGTATCCAGCATCATTCACAACACAAACTTAGGATCTTACCGGCATAGAAACAACGACAGAAGAATATTAAAGCGAGTGTGGGTGATAAACAGAAGGGGGGAAAAGAGAGGTGGGCGGGATGAGGTTTTTGAGCCATGAGCTGCATCTCAAAAAGGTCTTTTGTACCGCATTTTGACTAAATTATGCGTTTATATGCATGTTATATTGCACACTTTGTAGCCATAACCCTGTATTCATGTGTAAATATGTACGTATTCTTGTGCATATATTCTGGCGTCAGTCCCGGGCGCCGAACGGCTTCCCCACAGTCCATCCGTGGTTTCCCCCGCGTGAAACACGTCAAAATTAGTGCTTTTGCGAGTCGAGGGGTTGCGAGTCGAGAGGAGGTGTGCTCAATCTTGAACGAAAAAAAGAGAGAGAGACCTCTGCGCAAAGGAAAATTAGTGCGGGGTAGAAACCTGAACTAAATCGGACGTACCAGACAGTGTTCTGGCGCCAGAGCCAGAACTAGTGTGACACAGGTAAGGGTCAAGGAACAGGTTGTAACACTACCGTATTTGGGAGCTTACCAGGCTCACACTGGTCACACAAAATTGTTATAAAAAAGTGTATTTATTGATGAATATATGCTATATACATGTTACAAAAAGATAGCGGTAGCAGCAGCCCTAACCTAGCCTAACGTGACGTCAGCGTCGCCTAACCTAACCTAACGGGGCGGCAAACGCGGCAACGGCGGAGGCGCGTGAAGCGCGCCATAGCAGTGTAATACTTAACGCGGCGTCAACGACGCCTAACCTAGCCTAACGCGG
>WSLO01000213.1:0-23863 GCA_019677385.1 Ceratobasidium sp. 392
TAGTTTTGGTTTCAGTTCAGCCGGATATGACGATGAAGACACCACTATGGCCACGATTCCTCGCCCGACCGATGCTGAACTGTCCGGTGTTGATAAAGGTCCAAGCGAGGATGACACGGTCGGAGAACTTTCCTCCCCTCTAGACCTCGCTCCTAAGCCTCAGGCGACAATGGCTGACCCTGAACCGCTCGCACCTCCCACTGGCCCCTTTGTCTTTGGCTCTCCTCGCTACTCGGTCTCAAATACCCAATTTGGGAATGCCGCGGCCGCCGTTTTGCGCGAGATGAATGCCCGCATGGGTGTTTCGAGTTCAACGCAGGCTGTCAGCCTTCAGCAACTCGAGAATGTCATGGCTAACAAGACTTTTGGCCCCGACCCGACGGCTAGAATTGAGAAGAAGGCGGATACACGATTTGGAAACCACCATGCGAAGGAGTTTGCCAAGTGCGTGTATTATTTTATCAATTTTGTGTGTGTTTTGAGAAGCTAAACTCGATATTTAGGATGGACTCGATCGCAAACCACTATTCTGTCACAGCCTCTCAGGCTAACAAACGGAAATCCCGTCATGAGCCCTCTTCGTCGGTCGATTCCAGCTCCAACAAAATCTTCACGCTACCTCCCCATATCGTCGAACCTCCCACTTTACCCGAGCGCAGCGCCAAACGAGCCCGTCTGTCGACCATCGATGGCGAGGAACCGGGCAAGCCATCTGAGGCGTCTACGTCCACAACCGAGAGCAACGTCTTGCGCGACTCGCCCTTGGTACGCGCTGATCTCGAGAGGAAACGTCGGCCATCTGCTGCACGAGCGAGTCTAGCTGGCCGGAAGAGTGCCGCAACTCCAAGGAAAAGCGCTCCTCGACAACCTCCGCCCGCGCCTAGCTCGCGGTTTGGATTTGTTGGACGGATGGTTAGGAGCGTTTGGGGTGGCGGGAGCAAGAAAGAGAAGGAAGAGGAGAAAAAGAAGGACGAGAAAGGAAAGGCCAAGGAGAAACTAGCACCCCCGGCCCCTGTTCAGACCAGCGTCGCGAAGAAGTTCCCGAGCGTGCCAACTGAGGAACCTGTACACGTTCCCAACTTCCCTGCTGTGCCAAAGACTAGGCCTGCCTCTGCCGCTGGAATCGGAATGGGTAGGCCATCTTCGGTTGTTCCTAAAGCTAATCGCTCCCGTTCCGCGACGACTGCGAAGATTGGACCCGCGAGGCCTACTGTTGGCGCTGGTGGCGAGGACGGCAGGAAATCGAGCGCTGGGATACGATCCGAGTATGGCGTGCGTGGAGCTCAGTCGCGGCCTGGGTCGAGTGTTGGCGTCAATACTGCTCAAGTACGCGCGGGATCTGCGGCTGGAGTCTCCGCTTCCACGCGAACGCGGCCTGCATCGACACTTTTCGCGCCCACAGCAGCTTCTCTAGCGCGTCAAGGAACTGCGTTGTCCAAAGCAGCACCCAAGCTCAGCACTGTTTCAACCGTCTCTAAACCGGCAGTGACGAAAACGGCGGCGAGGGCCTTGCCTGTTCCTCCTACCAATATTGGACGTGCTGCAACCTCTGGCGCGGCTCTATCCCCTTCTGCGAGGATGGCGTCTCCGCCTATTCGCGCGTCGAGCGTTATGTCTAGTGCTGGGCGAGGAGCATTGTCGCCCGCGGCGAGCGCGCAATCATCGACGGCAGCAAGTCGCAAGTCCGCGGTCTCTTCGCCTGTTGGTCGGAAATCGACGACAACCCAAGGAACACGGTCACCTACGAATGGTGCTGGCGCCGGAACCTCACCACGCAAATCCATTTTCACTACACCTCTTACGATTGATGCTATGACCATGCGAGGGTCTGCTCCGACTATTCAGCCTTTCCGACTTAGTCCTGAGAAGAAGATTGCGGCCGCACCTCCCGCTGCCGCTACAAGCTCCAAGCCGGCCGTCAAACCATCAACCGCTGCGACTACTAATACCACTACTACCGTGTCTAGGACACAACGTCGACCTCGCATCTCTCGCAGCAAAGTTATCGCCAGGCTCGAGGAGAAACGTGCGGCCGCGGCCACAGCCAACAAGAGTCCTGCTGTTTCCCCGGTTAGCAAGGCGCGCAGCTCTGCTCATATCCGTCGTTCGCTGGGAGTCGTAGCCGCTCGGAAGGCTCTGGATGCTGATATGGATCGGAAAGCCCGCATGCGCAAGAGCGAGGCCGCTCGGCGAAAGAGCAAAGCCACACCGGCGCTCGGACGACGGAGTGAAGGAGCTGTGTTACGGAGGAACCGCCACGATGACGTTGAGATGGACGGTTAAATTCAATCTAAACATTTTTTGGACACGCTTTGATTTCGTTTTGTCACTTTTTCGCATGAATTTGAACCTATATGCGCCGAGTTATTTCGCGCGTCCATTTTTTCGCATTGTTCTTGGACCTATCGCACTCGTCTCCTGTAGCTGTATTTATATCCAGACGTTTCAATCGAACGATTTTGCCAAGCCTCCCTGGCTCGTTGTCGTCTGAGCTGTGTGATATAAGGTGAAATCTCTAAGCGCCGGCAACCATCAAGCCCCTGGCCTAGGTGCATGGACCAAGATCCTGTTCTCCCACAACCGCACTCGGACCATTGCATAGTGCTTGACGTGCACAATGAGGCTGCCAGTGCTATGACTAGGTAGCGTAGGTCCAAGCAAGTTGCCTAGCGGGTGTATATCAAGGGGGTCGAGCAGGCTAGGTGAGAGCCATCTCTCCTCTCTTCTATTGTTTCTGCTTCTAGTAATCGCCTGCTATGCCATCCTGGACTACCGAAGCGCTCAAAGGAGTCTTTCGTAACCGTTCGAATACGTCTGAGCGTCGTCGACCTACCACTGACCTCGCCAAGCTACGCAACAATTCGGTCGACATTCATGTCCTTACTCAACACTCGTACTTTGCTGAACCGCCTCGAAATCGCGAACTCGCATGCCCGAACCCGAATCATCACTTCCACCTCGGTGCACCGTACAACGCTGGCGTCAAACACGAACGGAATCAGAGGCCGAAACCGCTGAGTATTTCGTATTCCTTGCCTTGCCTTCCGATTATCGCGGTCCAAGGCCCAGAGCTGCTGGCCGGCTCCGAGGACCATACTGATCTTACTTTTGCAGAGGAAAACGTCGCGTACACAAATGAAGACAAGGGCAAACAGAACGCTGAATCGAAGCGGACGCGTCGCCATGGAATGCAGAGCTATCCCGACCACGTGCGTGAAGACCTAAGAAAGGTTCGGTCGAGGTCGTCACACCCCTATAAGGCCGCCGCCGAGAGTCCTTCGCACCGTTTTTCCAAAGGAGATTCACCAAGCGTATACTCGGACGGGAGTAGTTACGGAGATCGAATTCTCGTTTCGTCTGCTCGCGTGGATAGCGGGCTGTACGAGCCTCCCTCGTGGTTTTCAGACGAGGAAGAAGTCAAGAGCGACCATCTGGGCGGGTTTAAAGACGGCTATCTACAACGAATCATGTCTTTGGCAGCAAAAGACGATTCAGTCGCTTCGAGAGCTGGGCCATCGGTGAGGGGTGGCTTGTCTGAGCCTAGCTCCGCTAGGTCTTGGGTCACATTCAATGTGCCATCCCTTCCGCCCTCTCCAGTCAATAATGGACCTCCTCCTCGACGTGTTCCTCCGCGAAACCCTCATTTGCCACCAGTCGACTATTTCCTTCACAAGGAAGAATACGATGCTGCCGCAATTGCCCAATACGGTGCACTTCCAGTCGAGTGGGTCCGATATGCGGCCGCTCATTACAAAAACCGAGTCTAGATACGCTGGTAGATTTGGATGGTCATATTATGCAGGCTTTTTTCGATCTTTTATGTTATCCTCTTTCTCATCATCGCTCTTTAATGTTTCCTTTATCATGACGAAGTTCACGATGATTTGTGATACCATTTTTCATGTGTTGATGTGCTCTATTGAATTGAACAAAGTGATAGAATCTGTTATTCAGATCATGAGAGTGACCGGTTAGTAACTATGAACATCGGTATAAACATATCTTACATACGAAGCTCGGACACCCTGACGTCTGAGGAAAGATTTTGTAGGTTGAGACAGTAGATGCGCATATACTCCAATAATTGTGGCCATTAAGGGCACATAGGTCTGGGCCACTTGAAACAACCTGATTGTCGTCCATGTATTCAGAAGACTTGACTTGATTGGGCTTGAATCATCGTTACTTCGGTTGTAGCCGAATGGAGAGACCCTGTGAAAGGGTCACGTGGAGGCCTTGATTTTTCTCGTAACATCCACGACCTCTAGACCTACTATATCTTTAGAATTGCTGATCTGGTCTCTGTAGCTACTTTTCTGCCTGCTCGTCGAATACTCTTGAACTCAGCTTGTAGTCGTATCAACTTAACATTTGGCTTGGGGCCTCGAGTCATGAAACGAGAGTCTTCTTCCGAACCGACGAATCAACCTGCATCTGTTGAGAAACGGCCAAGAGTTGAGGTTACTGGTGTGGAAAACCTATCTCGTGAACTAGATGTATCTGAGACTCTAAGCGGCTTAACGAGTAACGTCAAGGACTCTGAAGCTGTAGCCGAAGCCTCAACCTCTCCTGTCGGTGCTACTGCTTCTGAAGACACATCAACTCCCGCAGACAACCAAATCGTCTCCGAAAAGCCGTCTAAAGGAAAGGGAAAATTCAGGGGGAGAGGGAGAGGACGAGGTCGTGACCAGAGAGCTCAGACAGATCGAAACGCTGAGAAGGCTGGAGGGAAACGAGTCTGGGAGGGGTCCCGGCCACGGCGGGGAACACGCGAGGATGGCGCACCTGAGGAAAGTGAAGGGGTAGAGCGTGGACCTCGACTCCCTAAACGGAAGGTTGCTATGCAGATCGGATTTTGCGGAACTGGTGAGTGTTAAAGGTTGCGTGTGCGTTACTTGAAGCGGTTTAACGATTCTTGAACAGGCTATAATGGTATGCAAATGTGATTACATCCAACCAGGTTAAGACGTGTCAATGATCTGATTTACTGATAATTTTGCCAGACAACGAGATGCGCATACCATTGAGAACACACTGTTTGACGCAATGGTCAAAGCTGGAGCAGTTAGCAAAGATAACTCCGATGATCCCGTCAAGGTACGTGATATCAATATATCGGGTTTCGCCAGCAGCTTAATTGGTCCTGTAGGTTAACCTCCAGAGGGCGGCGCGTACTGATGCAGGCGTGCACGCTGCTGGCAACGTGGTGAGCCTCAAAATGATCACGGAACCGCCTGATATGCCGGATTTGGTTGCCCGCCTCAACGAGCTACTCCCACCTGAAATAAGAGTATGGAAATTCGTGAGGGCGCTGAATGCCTTTAATTCGAGGTTCGTGCAATTTAATGGACCTCCAAATGCTTAAGCATGAACTAACTTGGATCCTAGAACGTACGTACCTTCAAAGTTGCTTTTGATCTTGGCCCTCAAATTAGCGTAAGACAGCGCGTGCGACAGTCGGGTATACGAATATCTGCTCCCATCATACGCCTTATTACCACCCAAGCCTGATACGCCAATGGCTCAACATACAAAACCCACTTTGGCTCAGGAACCCGGTTCTGGTCCAGACTGGGACTATTGGGATCGCCCAGATGCGGATAACTTGGAGATTATGCGCGGGTGGCGCGTTAGCAAAGCGCAGCTGGCCGCATTGAGGGAAAATGCAAAGATCTACGAAGGCATGTATATCATCGCCACTAGCTTTGCTCATTAGACTGAACGCACCCGGGAGCAGGAACACACAATTTCCATAATTTCACTGTACGGCTGGATCACTCGGACCCAAGTGGGCTTCGCTACATGCTCAACATCGATGTAAGGAGTCAATCGCTGGCGTTTTCCTCGTTTGACATAATCCACAGGTCAAAGACCCTCAAGTATTTGACGACATCGAATGGATATCAATCATGTTCCATGGTCAGAGCTTCATGCTACACCAAGTGAGTGGTTCCACGCCGTCTAAGATGCACTTTCTAACCAACTCCTCAGATCGTGCGTCCTCAGACTCTAGTGAACTTTGGAATTATCTGCTTACCTCACGGCTTCCAAATATGTAGCGTAAAATGACTACCCTTCTCGTATTCGCCTCTCGCACTGGCACGCCTGCCTCGGTCCTAATACCCAAAGTGTTCGAAGCTCCAAAGCTTACGATTCCGAAAGCCCCCTCCCTAGGACTACTTCTCCAGGAACCTCGATTTGGGATGTACAACAAACATGTCACTGAAGAGAACGAGCAAGCAATTAGCCGAAACCAAACCGACCGTGTCCGGGAGTTGATTGAGTGGGAACCGCTAAAAGAGGGTATAGATGAGTTCAAGCGCGAGTTCATTTACGCCCGATTGAGGGAAGAAGAAACCAAGCATGGCGTGTGAGTGTATCTCTATGATTATTCCCCTATCATGGAACTTATGAATTGTATGCGCGATAGATTTGCCGCGTGGCTACGATTTATCGATGAATACGAAGGGCCAGAATTCAATTATCTGAACCCGCAAGCAGAAGTGCCCCCGGAAGCCATCGTCAAGCGTGGACAGCGAAAGCGAGGAGCGACGGACAAGTTTAGAGAATATCTATGGAAAAACCCTGCCGGGAAAGAGGCAGCTGGAGTGGAATCAAGTGACGACGAGGAAGGCAAGAAGCCTGACGCAGAAACGGAGGGCTGAAAACAGTTGCTCAAAAGCTCCTGTCTTTGTAGTTTGTGAAACCAATAGTATCCTGTATGCTATTCTCAAGATTCAACGAAAATAAAATTGCAATCATACATCGAAATAGGTTATACAACGCAATCCCAGCGGGAAGCAGGATCGTCGGCATAAATATCAGCCACCCAGACTGATCGAACGGTTTCCGGCAGCAGCTCCGCAACTTCATCGATATTGATAGGTTTAGTATGACCTTTCGATTTTGATGCCTGAATGTTACCCCAAACGCTACACTTGGTTAGCCAAATCTCCTTGATGGAGTGAGCCGCAATCAGGGCGTGTAGAAGATCGGGGTCCATGGCCGATGCGAGGAGATGCAACGATCGAAGTCTTGGGCAGATAGGAAGCTCGGGCAAAGTCGAAATGCTCGTGTTCGCCATGAGGTTAGGTTTTTCTTTGCTCAAAAATGAACATTTGGAAATCGCCAACACTTGAAGAGATTCACGTAGGGATTGTGGTAGAGGACACCAACCGGCGCAGTTTCGGTAACAAGCAAAAAGTGTCACGACATTAGAACGATGAAAAAACTCGTCGAAAACTTCGCCGAAACGTTCTCCTGTTTCTACGGCAATGCTCATGCTGAGCGATCTAGAACCAGGTGCCGAAAGTGGGAGAACAAAACGAAGACATTCAGCTTCCAGCGTGGCAAAATTCAGTACTTCAAGATCGTTAAGGGGAATTGGGTCGCCGTCGAAAGTTTGGCTCAACTGGAGACCCATTACACAGAGGGCGAGCGATCGTAATCCAGGACTAGCTTTCAGAACGGATGCGAGCTGTGCTGGCGAAGGAGAGACGCCACCCAAGCCCTCCAGCCGAAGTTCGGTAAGTCTGTGACAGACGTGATTACTCCAAGGAACTGCTACTCCGCGCAGGTGTAGTATATGGACCGGGCAAAAAACGTCGCCAGAACGCAGGCGCTCTTCGGCTATTCCAACTGGGCCCGCACCGCTCTGGTTATCGATAGAAAATGATTTTACGCATGGGAATGATATATACATTCTCATACCCAATAATTCCCAAGGAAAATCGCAGAAGGGGCTGTCAGCGTTACTCCAGAGTTGAACTGATGCTACATGCGGCAGGTTCCAACGTAGTACCGACTCGATTTCTTCATGATCGGTTTTACCGCTCCTGCGGAACTCATGCATGTGGAGGGTAAGTGGGCAGCCACGAGCGCGCGCAGTCCAAAGTTCAGCGCGACTACAAAGTGAGTCGAAAAGGGTATGATTCATGTTTGTGACGAAATCGAGATGTGACCGGAGTTCGCGTGTGTTTAGAGCAACTTTGCGCCAGTTGATGCAAACCATCGAGATAATATCAACGAGCTGAGAGCTGGATGTTTTAGAAGGCTTTTGTATGATCGCATCGTGAATGCAGTACCGCTGTGCGAGGCGGAAGACATCGCTCAAGAGCTCAGCAGGAAGCTTGTTAATCGGTACGAGTGCGATGGAGTTACTTCTAGCATGCAAGAGAACTTCTTTTGCCGAGTCAATAGACGCTTGAATTGAAGATAGTGTCAACAGCTCCTCGTCCAGATGTTGACTCATTGTCTTGCGTGCCTGAGGGCTTATTCGATACCTAGTTCGTTCCAGACGGGCATCGTCCAAAGTTTGACAAGCTTGGGTGAAGTTCCGAAGTGCTTGATGAAGGTGACTCCGCGCAGATACCCAGGAGGAGAACGCATTCTCGTACGAGTTTGCCGTGGTCTGTTCCTAGCATGATGGGTCCCTAAGAATTATAAACTCTCTTGCAAAGACGAACCTCATAGTGATAAGTGCCAAGTGAGCAAGGATGGTCCATTCAACGACTCCTTTTGACGGTACGATTAAACTTGAGGTGGATAAACAGGAATAGAAGTCGAACAACAGATCAGCGTAGTGATGGTCCAGTTTGCGAGAAGGACCGCCGCGGGCGTTTCCATATGTGCACAGCATCACAACGATAGGCGCCAAATTATGTAATCGTTCTATACGCGTCCCAGTGAAACGATGAAGCTAAGTCAAACTCACTGGCTTTACGTTTAGTGTATATACGTAGTATCGCTCGCGTCAGTTATGCATTTCGATCACGTCTACTATCTTTGTGCGCACTGAAGCTCACACTACGGGGGATTCGGGGTTTCGTCTGGGAGATATGCTGTGCAAGTCCCGGCGCTTCGTCGGCGTTTCGGCTCGCCGGAACGCTGACAAAGCACGGGATACTTTGTTTGGGTTTCCCCGAGATGCAACGCCGGGTAAGCGCATATATTTCCTCGACGCTTCCTTTGTATCTCTACTCTTAAAAGCGTTAGGATTTTACTCGAGATAGTATTCAGAAGCTATTTGAAGCTTTCTTTTGAAGGAAAGCTAAGCTTTCCGCAGAGTTTGTGCTCACGGAAACGGGTACTAAACGTCGAACATATAATCCAAGTTGTGTCAACGTTTCCTCCGGTGAGTGTTTGGGTGTTTTGGCTGGCTATATTCAGACCTTCTTCGGGGGGTAACGTAGAAGTTTAGCCCCCAATGTCTCTTGGCGAAGCCCGGATGAAACTTTCGAAGTTTTATTCTAATTGTTTAACAGTTTCCGCTCGAAGAAGCGTCTCTATTTCCGCCGTGTATGTTCAAAGTTTGTTTCGGACGAAGTGGACGAGCTTCTTCAGCCATTTCGCGGCACTTCATCGCGAGGATGTGCGGTCGTTTATGCTTGATATCTTCTACGCTTACTCCTAATCATATGTTATCGTTTGTTCCGTGTTTCTTCGACATTTATCTTCGGCCAAACATTTTTGTTTGTGCCCAATATCTTTCGCGTTTGTCGTTGGCCAAAGCTTGTAGTTTTGGCTGTACTTCCACGACATTTACCGTAGGCCAAACGTTGTCGTTTGTGCACCATATCTTCGCGGTTTCTGCTGGTATACATGGTAGCGTTTCATCGCCCTTTCGTCAGTGCTTGCTCCACGTTTTGGCGTTCCATTTCATCCCTGTTTCTTCACCGTTTTGTCCGCATATACGCTGAATTTCTTCCAAGGTACTGCTGCTTGTATTGCCCGGATTTTATCGCCGTGGAGTCTGACTCCCGTAGAATTGCGCCCATTGGGATAGCAAGAGCCGAAAAGCGCATTCATGTCGGATTTCACAGATCCTTGACCACACGTATAATATAAGCTAACAATAAGCGGAGTCCGAAACAAGACTTACCCGTCGTAGTGTTGAAAGCTCTTGAGAACCTGTTGCCAGCAGCTTGCTCAATATACCAAGATGAACAGCCTTCCGGTGCACAGTTCTATAAATAAATACACCATTTCTTGAATAGGCAAGACTTATGTTATCCGGGTTTGCGGGCGTAGCACATCCGGAACCAATCGATGAGAAAATGGCACGTCAAGACACCAAATTAATCAAGGTGCAGTACAACTAATACTCAGGCTTCAGGCATACTCCGTGCTCCCTATACACCTTAACCTGCTCGCACATCCATTTCGCCGCCCCAAGAATAAGAAAATCGCCCGCTTCCGGTACCCAACGAGCAGCATTGCCCAAGGAGGCAAAAGTTGCGTTGACCTTTATTAAGATCTATATGTAAGCGTGCTTCGTAGTACGACTCCATGTACTTACCGCCCAGGCTATCCACACCTTAAACTGAAATACCACAAACTTTGCAAAATGGCGTACTCCAAACATGACCCAGTACTTATGGCGCTTGAGGTTGGGCTTGAAAATATCGGTACCATACGATTCCTTCATAGCGTCCTCAAAGGACGGACCGCCAGGGGGATCAGCAGACAACATAAGTACCAAAATGATCGATAAGAATAGTATGAAACCGACACGCCAGCAGCTAATAAACCATCATTTCGGTATGCGCCGGCTCATGCTGTTACTAAATATGTGGATTTTAGCCTTCTAATCTGTGGTTTTCGGCTAACTTATCCCGCGGGTATTCATATCCGGTGCGAACCTGGCTCTTGGCCGACTCCGCTGTCGCTCCAAGCCCAATCAAACAACTCGTGTTCATGGTTGTGGTGTACACGCAAGCTGGTCGGCAATATTTTCAAATCACACCGGTATGAAACAAGGTTGTGTGCGAGCCTGCTGACAGATACTCCACCACCCAGCATCTACCTTTGTACCCCCCATCGGCAAAGAGTTGGCACCTGGGGCGCGTGTGTAGGATCTTAGCGAACGTTTCGTGGCACAAACGGACCGTTAAAAACATCATCGGAAGTAAAGCGGATAAATATTCCAGCGAAAATAGAAGAGGTTGATGTGTCCAATAGAGGCATCGCAATGAATAAGCCTAGTAGACGATCCCAAGTGGACGTCTGGCACCAGCTCGTGTAGGTAATACTGATACACCAAGAAAACTGCTAGCCAAGAGCTTGGAGCATTCAACGAGGTGTGTACGCAGAGAAAGGGGAAGATCCAGTTGTTTGACAAGGGGAAAGCAGTTGAGGCCTGTCGGTTCAGGCGCCTATTGAGACATATCACCAGAGGATCGAACAGACCTAGTTCGCTAATTTCCATCACAACAGCTCGATGGGCCATACATCCACCAGTGGTCGGTGCGGATGTTTTTAGCTCCCTTCGAGACAAAGGCCATGCTTCCGGGGTGCGGGAGATTCGAAGATGACTATTGAGACCGTGAACTAATATGACCTCATTACCACCTTCGATCCTAAACGCATAACGAAGCAACTCACCATCAACATGATATTCCAGCTTGTTCCGTTCGCTTCTCCACGAGACCATCTGGACAATAACCTGTCCTACAAGCCGCTCAACGGCCTGGAGGGTACTGCAAAAATCATCAGTTTACCCTCACCGGTACACCGGCGCCAGCCTGGGGTATACGAGAATTAAACTTCCAACATGATTGACTCATACGAAGGTATTTAACCTCTATTGCCACTGCGCCACGAAACCAAGGGGTACAGCGTGACCGAAAAACAGCCAAATTTGAGCTCGAGATCCGCTGGCAGAATTCAGAGGGTAGCAAGATTCAAGGTTCGTAGGTCGCTGGAAAGCTGACATATCGTGCAGAGCAAACCCATATGGGTGAAATCAAAGCAGCGGTCGGTTACGTGTCCCAAGCTATTTTTCGAGATCTGGCTGATGATGGTTCTGATTGGTGGCGCGCTCGAACAACAAAGCTAATGACCGGATCATTCGGCACCTAAACAGCCGGTCCGGACCACATCATCCCAAATAACTGGTTGACCGCCGGTGCACCAAGATACAGTACATATACAAACGCGCGGAGCCAGAACAAACTAAGAATGGTATCTTTCAGGCGTATGATATAGACAAAGACGAATATAGCTTGATGGGACATCGACCCAGGTTTCGAGCATCTGAAAGCCTACTTGTCTGAAACATTCTATCGGGTCATCTATGCGACGCAATTGGTGCTGAACGCAGCATTTCTTTGCTATTATCTTATCACACAAACTCACAAAAAAGACCTTTTTCTACCAAAAGACAACTCAAAGCCAGCCCCGAAAGAAAACATATGAGCATACAGACAGCGAATCGACTTTTTAGTTGAAGTGCCAAGAGAAGCCGTAGAGCTTGCCAACGCCTATGTAACAATAACGTTAGTATTTACTTTCAAAGGCTGACAGTCACTAAGAAAACTCACCAAGATCACCGAATTGCTGGAAGGCGGCAGGGGCGAGATCGATGTCGTCATAGCCGCAAGCGTAGCAGCGGTCGACGATCCCAAGAGTGATCGACTTGCCGTTGTAGGTGGCTGTGGCGGTCTTTCCACAGGCAGTGCTGTGGTTGGGGTTGCCGTCTATAAAATATTGAAGTACGTTAAAATCATCATGAGAGTGTATTATAGTTCAGAAACATACCTGGGGTCAACTCTCCAAAGAGCGCAGTTCCAACGGCGGCAACCCATTCATAGTCTTGCTATTGAAATGGATGGTTTAATATGCGACGGAGTTTAGTTAGAAATACGCGTACGTTTTGCCAGCCGCAAGCACCGATACCTGCAGAGGGATTGTCTGTATGGTGGAATCTGTCAGTGTCTAACACTCCCACGAGCATGGGCTATATGCATACACCAAGAGGCCTAGAAATCGAAAAGGCCTCAGAAACTGTCATGACTCATCCATATGAGACGGCTTACCCATCCGTTATGAGTGTCATAAGGGACGCGAGCGACGAGCTGAGTGGTGTTGTGAATAGGGGCTGCCACGGCAGTTCCCGCCAACCCAAGCCCAGCGACAGCAAAAGAGGCAATCTTGATAACGGAGAACATATCTGTAAATATGGAGTTAGCTGTAGAAGGAGCTCGAGTGGGGTTGAACTGGAGACCGATGCTCAGTAGATGAGCTAGGACTAGCATCTTATACTAAGAGCAGGTGGGCGCTCTCCGACAACCTGTGCTGTACCTGTTGTATGCGCCTACCTGAATACTACAATATCCCGAGCACTACTATGGCAGAGGGTTCGCAATTGTCCTAGTCGACTACGCGGCGCGAGGAATCTTCTTGGATGCCGTCGCGTAGAATCAAAGTGGTTGCTTCGTGCTCAGCCGCGCTCTCCGTCGCCGACGTACCGCGTGCAACGTTCTGCTCATAGGAGGTTGATTCTGTCAGCCGACATCTTCGGATCCTAGTGTAATATTTCGGTTATAGCTTATAGTTCTACTGTTCGAGTGGCATTGTACTGAATGCCGCTATAGAGAAGGAACCAAGAACTTTTTGCTCACAACTCAAAGAAATGACAGTGCATCCTTTTCGTTTAGGCATGAAATGGCGATCACAAAGATTGATCCTGTCCCCAATAGTAGTTCGGTCCGTACTGAGCGGCACGCTCTCGTGTGTGAGCCGACACTTGGCGGTCCCGCTGATCGGCGTTCTCGGAGCGCGCACTGTTGACACGTGTAATAATCCGCGCCGTCTGCGGGTTCGGCTGATATTTGGTTGATTTTTTAATCATATGGTACCGTACAATCATGCAGTGGAGGGTGATTTCTCTTGAAAACCCTAAGGTTCGGCGGTGTACCCCGACCTAAGTACGTGAGTCCTTGTCAACGACGTTGCTCCTCCTACTTCTGCCGCACAGGATAGCGGTACGAGCGTTAGACTGGCTGCTCTACCGAGCGGGGACGATCTTCGGACCATAGTAGAACACCTCAGGGGTTACGTCTATATTGTTGGGAGTAAGGATGATGATCGATACCGGTGAACCTTTCGCCTGACGGCGAGTGGTTGGATACCACCTCGCTTTTTCTTGGTGAGGGGGAATTTCGATCGATGTATCTTGATCGTGCTAGTCGTCCGCTTTACCGCATCCATGCGAGGTTTTTTGTCATTGAATATCACAACTATTAGGTCGAGTACGATAGAGACAACAGCGACAAAGCAAGAAGATATCAAGCAGGCGAGCCTGAAGCAATCTCATTAGGTTCCAGAGCAAAGGCGGTATTGGTTAGTTTGCTGAGGTTTGAATCCAGTGACGTGCGAGCAATAGACTCCATAACGTTAAATTCCCACAAATCAATATCCGCGAACGAATGAAGTTGGCTCGAGATCTTTCATAATTTAGAGATCGCTGAGATGGACGTCTGCTAAGTCCATGTCCTCCAAAGTGATACCGTGTGGAAGCTCCAAAGGCGTGTCTGCTTTGAAAGTCACGTCATTTGAGGGTACCGCTGGAAGTAAGGGATACAAAAAGGAAGGGGTGCAGGGATTGTATGAATGTTTGACCGACTCGAACATGAGCTTGTTGTGATTGGGGCCGCCTAGATCCATTTCGTCTTCGAACCCATCCTCCCTAAACAGCTAGCCGTCATCTGCTGTGCCAGTAGACACAACGAACACGCTGCATGACTGGCTGCCCTCAGAGGTGCTAGATTTGGAAGTCAAGGACGGAACAGGGGACCTGGTGCCAGGTTTGGAGAGATAAACTTGACAAAATTGGAACTGGAGGTATCCGACGAATATTTGGACTCTATAGCCTCGACCTTGACGGGAAGCATCACCACAACCCCTCCGATGAACAATTCAAACGCCGGGAACTGGCCCATTGCCAGATTTATGATCAAATTCAACTCGCCGTGGATCGGCAGAGGGCAAGGTCCCTTTGGATGTACGTCAGTGTCATGACCTGACACACTTTTCTACTAATAATTCTATTTTCCCTAAATCATGTGACTCACAGAAGATTCTAGAACAATGACTCAGCCTATTTCACATGTGGTTGCAAATATGTATGACTCGTGTATTGTAATATCTGTATGTGCGCGTTTGTTTGATTGTGGCTCTCTCATGTATATAAGCCAGGTCAAGTTCGACGGTACAAACCAAGAACTTGACCTCCTGTCAATAGGAAGTCCTCACTTATTACTCTCATATCCACTGGCCTCTGAGCACTTAGTTCAAGCCCTTTACTACCATAACATGTGTGGGCTTGACAGTCAGCGGCGATGTCCTGCAGCGCGCATCGCTCGTCTTAGTTCGTAAAAGAGGCGAGTTGCAAGCATGACACGTGGTTCGATGAGAGTGAAAGTGCTAGTTGGGGAGGATTCAAGCGAGATATTGCATGTTTGAGCAATTAGCCTCGTTCTTGAATCAAACACTCAGCCTTGATTGCTGTGGTTTTGATTACAGTAAGAGATCGGTATACAACGTCAGGAAAAATGAGGTTTTTGATTCAGGGTCCTAGGGGCTAAATTCAGCTAAATTCACTAAATTTGACTGAATTTGGCTGAATTCAGAAAATTGGCTTTTATTCAGCCAAATTTAGTTGAATGCTTGCACAGCCACATATAATCCATGAAAAAATTTCTCAAATTTTGCCCAAATTTAACCCAAATTTAGACCAGATTTTGGAGGGTAACTGCTTGAAGGCCTAAATCCGCCAAACATTTTTACTTAGCTGAATTCAGCTAATTTCACCTGAATAAAAAATGTGGCTTTTTCCTGACAAACTGGTTCAACTGTATTCGAACGTAATTGTCAGAGCTCAGAAGGATGTAGTATAGAGTATGAACTCTAAGAGAGCTCAGTGACTAGAAGAATGAGGAGAACTCTTGTATTGACGAAGAGGTCGAGTTCTTGGTTAGATACCGATGAACTCGCCCTTATTATATACATGCTATCAGCTATAATCAAATCTACATGTACATACAGATGGTGCGATTGTGAGTCATTCCGGTATTTGCAAAGCAAGTTGAAATACATCTTAAATCAGCGATCCAGAACATTCCATAAGTCATGTGATATAAATATACTGAGAAAGGAAACTGTTTCTGGAAAATGTTAATAATCCAAAAAAATATATCATAGAAGGTCGTGTCAGGTCATGACACTTCCCCCCGTCTATGCCCAAGAGTCCTTGGCGGCTCTTGGGTGTCGATGATGGAAACGTTGAAGCTGTCCTTTGCATTGGTAAGGTGCTCAAAAGGCTCCCAGGTGTTACCCTCTGGTCCATACCCTAACCATTTGACGTAGTATTGAACGGTACCTCGTTGTTTCCGAGAATTGAGAATTTCTTCCACCTCGTATTCTTCTTCCCCTTCAGGAGTAATTACGGGTGGTAATGGAATTGGTTCTTGTTCGTAGGGACCTTTTTGTTTGAGAGTTAATTTGGAAACATGGAACACCGGATGTACCTTCATAGTATGAGGGAGTTGTAATTTGAAGGCATGTGTTCCTATTTTCGCAATTACTGCAAAGGGACCTAAACGTTTGACCGAGAGTTTCTTTGAAGGACGGTCTGTCTTGATATCTTTGGCATCCAACCAAACTTTATCGCCCACTTTGATTGGTTCTGGTGCGCGATGTTTGCGATTGTAAAATTCCTTAATTTTCTCATTAGATACTTCCAGTGCTGCTTTAAGTTTGTCAAGTCGCTGTTCTAACCAATTTGCTCGTTCATGCGCTGCAGGGACGTCCTCTGTACTAGTGTCTCCTACGGCAAATTGGGGATGGAAACCGTAACAGGCGTAAAATGGTGTTTGGCCTGTAGACTTGTTGACACCATTGTTGTATGAGAATTCCGCTAATGGTAAGTAGGCTACCCAATCGTCTTGCCTATGGGATATGTAATGGCGTAGATATGATTCAACGATTTGGTTGGCGCGTTCCGATTGTCCATCTGTTTGTGGTCTGTACGCCGTGGAGAAGGATGGTTTGATATCCAGACGAGTGTACAATTGTTTCAAGAATTTTGAATTGAAGTTGGGACCACGGTCTGAAATGGTCTTTTTTGGTAGCCCATGTAGCTTCCATACATAGTTGACAAACAGGTTTGCAATGTCTACTGCTGAGGCTTCCGAAGTAGTTGGGATAAAGTGGGTCATCTTGGTTAGTCGATCGACCACTGTGAATATGGCGTCAAATCCTTCTGACTCAGGAAGTCCTACAATTAGGTCATATGTCATTTCCTCCCAAGGTCGAGATGGTAGTT
Organism: Ceratobasidium sp. 392; assembly: GCA_019677385.1. Taxonomy (NCBI): domain Eukaryota; kingdom Fungi; phylum Basidiomycota; class Agaricomycetes; order Cantharellales; family Ceratobasidiaceae; genus Ceratobasidium; species Ceratobasidium sp. 392. Next base: position 17,105 of record WSLO01000213.1, read on the forward strand.
CGATGGGATTAAGTAGTCCTGGGGGAACCTGATTGCTATGTTTGTTTTGTATGCAGGATTCGCAATTCTTTACATAGTTGTTCTCTTCTTGTTTCATTGATCCCCATGTATATTTGCGGTTCAGCAATTCTAGGGTTCTGAATTGTCCTGGATGGCCTGCCACTACATTGTTGTGGCGACTTTTGATTAGAAGTTTTCATAGTTCTTTATCTTTTGGAACACGTATTTTTCCCTTATATTGTAATAAGCCTTCGTCCCATTCCCAATTTTTGACCTTTTCGTTGTCCTTGAGCGCGCTGATTACCTTTTCCAGGCTGCTGTCTTCCAGGATTGCGTCACGAATCATTTGATCTAAATTGTGATCCGGGGTTATAGCCGCAATAAAGAGTTCTGGTTTGAGCAAAGCTTGGCTTTCACCCCCCTCTTTAGGCAAATGCTCCTGTTTTCTAGATAAGATATCCGCCCGTTTATTTTGTGCTCCCGGTCTGTAGAGGATTTGGAAACTGAATTCCGCTAAAAACCCCGCCCACCTGGCTAGTCGACCTGATAGTTCTTTGGTCGTTTTGAACCATTCTAGGTTCTCATGATCTGACAGGATTTGTACCGGGAGTTCTGTTCCAGCCAGTAAGTGGCGCCTTTCCTTGAAGGCCTTTACAATTGCCAAGAGCTCTTTGTTATAAATGTCGTAGTTCCGTTCCACTGGTGACATTGATTTTGATAAGAAGGCAATTGGTTGCAATCTTCCATCTTGGTTCTTTTGAGACAATACGGCACCTGTAGCATAATTGGATGCGTCACATTTGACATGAAACTGTTTTTCAGGGTCTGGCTGAATTAGCAGGGGTGCCGATTGAAGCACCGTTTTGAGTGATAAGTAGGCGTTTTCACATTCTTCGTTCCATTGCCAAGGCGTGTCCTTTCGTAGTAGTTCAAAGAGAACATGTGCTTTTCCCGAGTAATCTTGGACGAATTTTCTATAGTAATTGACAAATCCCAGGAATTCTTGTAGGTCATGAACGTTTTTTGGTCTGTTCCAGTTTACCGCTTTGGAGACTTTTTCTGGGTCCACTTTTATTCCTTCTGGGGATACAATCAGCCCCAGGTAATCGATTTCTTTAACGCCAAAAAAACATTTTTCCAAGTTACAACATAAACCATGTTTTTCTAGTCGTCCCAATACTTCCTTCACATGTAGATGGTGTTCTTCCTTGTTTTTAGAGAATATCAGGATGTCGTCCAAATATACGACGACATAGATGTCCAATATGTCTCTCAGGATGTCATTCTTAAAGTGTTGAAATGTAGCGGGCGCGTTGGTCAAACCGAAAGGCATTACTAGGCATTCGAAAAGGCCATATTTTGTCTTAAACGCGGTCTTCCATTCGTCACCCTCTTTGATTCGTACTAGGTTGTATCCCCATTTCAAATCCAGTTTTGTGAAGATTTGGGCATCTTTCAGTTTCTCAACCAGGTCGTTGGTTCTGGGGAGAGGGTATACATTTTTGACTGTCATTTCGTTCAGTCGGCAATAGTCGATGCACATCCGCAATTTGCCGTTCTTCTTTCGTACAAAGATAACAGGTGATGCCATGGGAGATTTGGACGGCCGTATTAGACCGTGTTCTAATTGACGTTTAATGGTTTCTCTCAATTCTTGATTCTCCTTTACTCCCACGCTGTAGATTGGACCATGTCGCAACTTGGCATCTTGCTTAAGGTCAATTGAAATATCGTATTGCCTGTGTGGCGGTAAGGGAGTTGTTTCTTCTTCTGCGAATACCTTGGCAAATGGTTCATATTCGGCAGGCAACATTGTAGTCGCTAGGATTTCCATTGGTTTGCCCGATTTTACTCGAGGTGCGTTGTGCATGCAATTATCTGCACAGTATTTGGACAAGAAGTTTACGATTTTTTCCTTCCAGTCGATAGTAGGGTTGTGTTTTCTGAGCCAGGCCATGCCTAGTACTATGTCGTTTTTTCCTACGTTTACAACGTAGGCGCTCAGAATTTCTTGATGTCCAAAAATGGTTAATTCAATTGTACAGTATTTGGTGATGGTCCCTGATTTAATCTCACGACCGTCGATAACTTTTAGTTTTCTTGGTGTCTTTAATTCAGTGATTGGAATTCGGAATTCCTTTATAATATTTTCGTGAATGAAGACAGCAGTGGTGCCTGGATCTATCATGGCCCACCCTTGGAATGGCTTTGCGTTGTACGTGGATTTCTTGTTAGGAGATGTTTCTAACGGTTGTGCCTTGAAATATAATTGGAGTTGAGATTCATTTCCGAGGCTCATACATTCCATGTCTATATTATTATTGTCCGCAACCGTTTTTTTTAAGACCTGGCCTAATACCGCTCTCCTTTGACGGTCTAGGCCTCGTCTTTTAACTCCTCTTCATCTGTATCCACGTTTTCTACTTCGGCTTCAAACCCACTCATGGGCGCTGAGGGACAGTCTCGGGCCATATGTCCTTTGCCGCCACATCTGTTACAGGTGATTACGTTTTTGCCCTTCCCTGCGGCATCTAGATCCATAGGGACTGGACCTTGTTTTTTGGTAGTCGGTGGGCCCGTTGGGCGGGAATCATTTTTTAGCGCGTCGAAGCGTGTTTGGGCTTCCATGCCAGTTGCTGCCCATTTCACGGTAGGTGCTAAAAAACCTTTTGGGTTTTTGCCAATGCTCGTGATTTGTCCTTTGACCGCCTTGCCGTCTGTTCCTAAAGTATATACGTAATCTCCTTTTGTAAATTTTTCTTTTGCGGGTTGACTTGAGACCGAAGTGACTGTTGTTCTCCCAGTGACTTTATTACTAGTACTCGGATTTGTGCGATTTGTTGTGAGTTTATATTGACGAATAAATTGATCGATCAGGAGGGCCCTATCTGCCAGATCTTTAAATGTTCCCCCCATGGGGTTGAAGTTTTGGGCGACCATATTTTGTTTGATTTTGTCCAACAAATTATCGTAGAAGGCATCACGTAGGGGTGCATCTGTGTAACCCAGCATACTGGCTAATCGCTGGAATGCCGTAAGATAATCTTGGACCGTGCCCTTTTGTCTTAGTTTCTTGAGATCTTGGCGATATTCTTCTTTCTTGTCGATTTGTCCATATCGGGTTGACATTTTGGTCCAGAAATCCTCAGAGTCGTGCAACCATGGTATGTTGATGTTATGGATCATATCTTGTTCTAGATAGCTTTGTACCCATGTGCGGGCACTTCCCGTTAGGAATGAGATGATAAATGCGACTTTTTGATCTTTGTCAGCCCCTTGCAGATTGGTATTCATGTATAGTTTGCAGGACGTGACAAATTTGGATAGCTCTTCATGTTTTGAGCCATCAAAGGATTCTGGTTTTGCCATTTTTATGGGTTTGGACGACGTAGTTTGCGTTGTCGTACCCCCCCCTTCAGCGCCTTGTTGCCCTTGGCCCTGGGTTCCAGCACTTTGTTGTCCTTGGCCTTGGGTTCTGGCTGCTGCCTGATTACTACTTAATTGGTTTACGGTAGTTAAGATGGCGCCAACTTGATTTGATGCGCCTTGTAGTTGTGTATCAAAATTATTTCGGTCATTTGTCATTTGTGTGGTTATATGTGTTTGTGTTTGACAGAGACCTGTGATTTCGACATTTGTATCCGCTAGCCTTTGTCGCAGATTATCAACTTCTACTGCGATTCTGCCAATACCGTTGCATAAAAAATCGAGTTTTTGTTCGCTTGACATTCCGAACCACGCAGGTACTAGAGGTGTGTTTGATCCGGACATGTTGAGCACGTAAGAAAAATTTATTTAAACTTGGCAACGGAGGCAATACGGAAGTACAGTATTTTTATGGTTGTAGAAGATCTTAACCCGAAGGTTATTTTCTATGTAAAAATGTGAAACTTGTTCTTTTCCTTGGAACCACCAAGGAGTTTCAATGGGAATTGCTTGTTCGTCTTCTCCTTCAAATAGTATGGTGGTTTCGGGTAACCAAATGGTTTTATCCGCGGTTATGTAACGACGTTTGTGTCTAATGCGATTCCGCTCGATAAAACGTTGAATGGTCCTGACCTGTGCCACTAATATATGGAGTTAGATGGTGAAGGATTGGGTGAACGAGGAGGCTTGTACTGGCGCAGTTCTTCCTCTAATTGAAGGATGGTTTCCTGGTCTTCTTGAAGACCCTGTTGGTATTCTGCAATGGTTTGGTTCACAGTCTCGAGTTGTTGTTTGAGATAATGAATATGTTCGATAAAATTTTTATTGAATCGTTCGGTCTCGGCTACTTCTCCTTTTAGGGTTTGATTTTCCTTAATGAGGTAGCTAGTACAATCGATGAGCGAGTCGATGATCCGATGTAAATAATCCAGTTTTTTAAATCTGGCTTCGAGGAATATGTTCGATGATAAATTTTTTCTTTTCCCTGGGGCAATAGGGACACTTGGGACCGTGGTGATCAGGTGTTTTCAAGCAGATGCGGCAGTTGGGTGCGCCGACTTCGGATACAAAGGGGTTAGGATTGTAGTTTTTGAATTTACGAAGTTTCTGTTTTCGGGTAGTGATAACGTATTCGGTCTGAGTTTGTTTAGGGCAAATTTCCCCTGGAAGGTGAAACCAGTGGCACAGAGGGCACCGGTCGGATTCTGTAAGATATAAGGCTGATCCAGCCTGGAAACGTGCGTTCGCCCGCGCCGGGGTTACTCGGTCGTGCGATGCGCTAAGTCCTTGCTCAACCACCTAGCGTTGGACAGTCACTGCCAGCGAATAGCACTAGGGCGTCTGGTGTGGTATCTGCAAGCGGGTGTATCTGCTGTCTAGGACCGCTTGACAACAATATGTGGGTAGTGGATAATCCACGAAGCTCCTGCCGCTCTCTGATCTCAAGTCTTTGGGGTTTTGACTATTATCCCCTCCAACTATGTTGATTGTACAAGCGCAGAGGTACGGGGGTGGCTAAGCAATGTCTCCAAAAAAAATGATAGGGATAAAAAGAGGCAGCGACGACGAGGGTCACTGAGGCGGCGACGACAGGCCTGGGTGCAATGAGCACAAGAACTCGACCTAATGTCAGAGCTCAGAAGGATGTAGTATAGAGTATGAACTCTAAGAGAGCTCAGTGACTAGAAGAATGAGGAGAACTCTTGTATTGACGAAGAGGTCGAGTTCTTGGTTAGATACCGACGAACTCACCCTTATTATATACATGCTATCAGCCACAATCAAATCTACATGTACATACAGATGGTGCGATTGTGAGTCATTCCGGTATTTGCAAAGCAAGTTGAAATACATCTTAAATCAGCGATCCAGAACATTCCATAAGTCATGTGATATAAATATACTGAGAAAGGAAACTGTTTCTGGAAAATGTTAATAATCCAAAAAAATATATCATAGAAGGTCGTGTCAGGTCATGACAGTAATTGATTAGGGGGATTATCCGTAAATTTCTGTTCAATATTACAATATTTTGAGGTGGTGTAGTCAGTCAGTGCAAGGCAAGCTGTAGACAGAAGTATATGTCTACTGATTCCATAGTACGCACTTTCATCTTGCGCATAGTTCACTGAGCGTGGATACCCAAAGCGGAGGATGAGAGATTGTGGTTGGGAAGAGAAGGCTATCAGATTGGCGCAAGTTGTTTGATCATCAAGGGTTTCTGATGTGACTTGCAGGGAGTATCCTGATTCGGCATAAATAACTCTTTGACAGTCGATCCTCTTAAATCTCAAAACACCTTATCAATGTTGACGTATTCAGTAATCAACTGATCTAGTCTTCCTAGATAGTACTTATCTCAGTGCGTTGAACTTAAAGTTTGGCACTGGAAAGGGTACTTGGGCTCCAAATGATAATTTCCATATCTGTCATGGCCCGAGACAATTCTACCGGAGAACATTCAAGTCCAGAGGGTACAACCCAACCAGACAAGGTTCTGAGCTACATGAACAGACTTTGTATCATACTGCGCCGAATTCAGAATGAAGCCGCATGTTATGTGATTTTTGAGTTGCTTGCTCGCTAAAGACACCAAAGCCTGTATTTGGTTGAGCCAGATCAAACTTCCCCATTATATTCCTATTTCCACGGGGACTGCCAACTATAATCAACCCATTCTAGTATTTGCAGACAGATCAATTAGTTTGTGCAATCAAAAATCGAAGTATACTACCCTCAATCAACTTTTCATAAGGCACTTGACTCAAGCTCCAAGGAACAAGCTCCGTACAGACTCCATGATTTCATCTAGAGCAGGGCCCCCGGTTTTCCGTACAAATCCGGCACCAGCACCCCAAATTCTGTGACTTTGAGGCCATTCCGGCTCCATACCGGCTCCGGGACCCCGGTTTCCCGGAATTCCTTGGATTCCGGCCAATTCCGCCGGTTTCCCGGAGTTGTTTTGCGAAAACCCACCACATCCTCATGGTTAATAGCTCAATAAACAGCCTGAAATTTTCTGACTTTAGCTATGTATTTTATGTACCTGAAATAAAATTACACCGTGCGTCGCTATCCATTCTTTGTCAAAGAAATAATCAGGCAAGCGCGCAGCACATTTGACTCCGGCCAAATCTTACACTTTAGTCTTGCTTAAGTGCTCATTGAATGCGCAAAATTCACATCTTTCCAACGGTATCATTATACTATGCTATATTCTAGCATCTAGCCCGTCGCTGGCCAATCTTTCTTCAAGAAATAATCCCCCAGGTGCGCTCATGTCCCTGCAGCTTCACTGAGGCAGTTTCAGGCCCTGTAAGCAGTTTCATCACA
>WSLO01000215.1:0-23733 GCA_019677385.1 Ceratobasidium sp. 392
TTTCCGACCAATGGCATTGCAGGGATCCATCATACTAAGCCACTAATTGCCCAGTCATTACTCTGAACCGCCTACTTCTGGTAAGGCATGCCCATAAGTAGCAGTACCCACTGTCTTTCACATGGCTTAGTATGCATGCACTTGTTTGCTTGATCAAGGCCTCCCTCAGGGTATAAAAGGAGCCCCTCAGCAGTGCTCTCAAGCCTTACCCCTCTTCATTCACTCACAAGTTTGCACGGTTCCCAACTTTGGCTTTGGTTGTGTGTTCTCATTAGTCTTTTGTGTGATTCTCTTGTGTGCCTCAAGAAGTGCCTGACTCAGCGTATACATAAGTACTCCTAAACAGTGGGAATAAAGTACCCAGTTAGTAGAGGAACTAAGTATGCATTAGGCGCTACCCGTTAAATCCCATATCTTAACACTCCAAGATATCTTAAGCTCAGTATACAGTTAGTCCAAGCAACTAAAGTTGAATTAAATCCAATTATCTAAGGGAACTCTGCCAAGTAGCACCGCTCTAGGATAATACCTATTTAATCAGTTACACTGTGAACGATTAAGACCTAGAAGTCAGTTGTTGATAATCTGAACATTCTAAATGCGACTCGTCCTGGATACAAGTAGTACTGTACATATTAGGTAGACTTCTCTCTCTCCTAGCTCTTAAGCTCTTTGTTCCATAGTCTACCCCGATCCGTAACAGGTGTCCTCTGTGTGTGGACATGTGTACAAACACTGAAGTATCAGGCGGTTAACTACTTTAGCGAACTATATGATAAACATTAACATGTTTGTCACATTCATCAGCTACGCCAAATATTCACAGCGGTGCTATGATTGCCATATGAACTACAACAATAAGCAGTGGCAAGTGGGAGATCACACACCCACCACCACTTGGATTACCTGTTTATTTGTCCAGTCAGGTCACGTGTGTGGGGATTCTTCAAAGCCTGAGTGAACAATCAAGTCCAAAGCACAGATACACACCAAGTGTGGCACAGCAGAATATACAGATCATAGACAACAAAAAAACATGTGGTCACGAAAGTGCTTGGAACATCCAGGAGTCTCTATAAATAGTTTTAAATCACTTGCCTGTGCTACCCATTTGGCTGCAGACCATTAGATCTAGTAATAGTATAAAATTAGCCGCAAGCCCAATGACAGACTCAGTAACAACAACATTGTGATTGCTGGACTCAACTTGGCCCTTTGTCACACTTCCCCTCTCCCTTCCAATCGACTGATGTATTAACCTAGACCTTGCTCTGAGCCCTGACTATATATCACACGCACATGCTGCTCTACGGGGAACAGCTCTATGTCACCCGTGCCTGCTTTTGTCCCCTCCTGTTGAGAGAGAGCACGCCAACCACAAAGTATAGTGCTTGACTCCGTCTAACTATGAGGCAGCCACTGCTACTAGCATATAATCAAGTCTAAGTATAAGGACGATACAGCCACTTTCAAGAGATTTGGGAGGGAACTGTAACATGGTTAAACAGCCCAATCATTATAGTTGAACAGAGTGGCCAGCTTGCGTATGATAAGCTCATAGATCAAGGCAATCCTCTCAGCTAAGTCACGCAAGCGACAGTGATTTGGTTGTGTATGACATAGAGGGGAATGCTTGTGTACTGGTTCCCGCTGCCCAGGCGGTCCATTCCCCAATGTATCATCTCCACCCAAGGGTTCTGTGTGAAGAAAGCAAGCCACTGACTCTTGAATAGACTCTAGTGTCATGCTGAGCTTCTCCCTCTTCGTCTCCCCAGCTTAAATTTAGCCCGTCTATGAACAGTAAGTAGCACTCAAATTGATGGATATGATCCTGACTTTGCCGGGATTGAAGGGTGGCCTGGGCGCTTAATTCGGCGCAGATAAGACCTTCAAATGTTGTAAGTAACTAATTCAGTACACATACATGGCCACTTATAACTGACTACGGGAGATTTGAACTGGTTGGCGATACTGGAGACACTCTGTGAGCCAGAGTGATCTGCAGCAAATTTGTATGAGCTCAATGGAGCATCAAGCAGCCGATTGGGTATGTAGTCTTGCATGTCCAGTGCCAGAAGATTATCTGACATTGTTCAAGTTACAAATACAGAGGCGGCGGGAGAAAAGAGACGAAGGGATAGAAGGGAAACAGTACATACTTATATCTCCTCTCTCCCGCACTCTTCCACAATCTCAAACATGAACCTGTGCTTGACGCAAACAATATGCCCCAACGCGTTAAGACATACACCAAAAACGCACTTCACGTGATAAAATCTGCCCGCAAAGAGCAGAAGCAATCATTGGGAAGACTGATAACATATCCTTTTTGGTTCCTATGCAAATCACAATCAAATAGTTTGTAGCTTCAAACCCAGCATCTTCTGTATGACTCCCGTAATTGGACAACAAATATGTTCATTTGTCCGGTCTGGTCACGTGTGATCAGCTCTCATACTTGCCACCACTCTGCCACTACCCTCCTCAAGAGCCACCCGCAGCTAGTGACAAATGTAAAGGTCTAAATCTCTTTGGGAGCACTCTCTATTACTTATTTTTTGCATACATTAGTGTTTTGGTTGTACGCCATTGAGAAAACCAAACGCGGCGCGCCACACATCAAGCAAGGAATTATGGACCGCATGTGGAGCTTACCTCAAGAGAGCTCTGATAACGAGGCCACTAGCTCCACTAGCCTTTTAGCAGAGCAGGGACTTGACCTCAAGGGACTCGATACACTAGAAATTTGTTGGACTGCTTGCCGTGCTGCTTGCTGGACATTATGGGACACGCTTCCTGCTAACCCTTTGAGCAAGTCATGTGACAAATGGGCAAAAACTTACAATGTTCCGGCAAAGAAGTTGAACAAGTGGTAGGACAAGCACAAATTTACACAAAGAAAGCTTGGGATCCAGCAACATCCAAATGACAGATACGAAGCACAGCTACCCTTTCTAGAACCTCTTAACATAGGAGTTGCAGGTGAGTTCATGGGTTCTGTTTTGGGTAGCAGAGCTTTTTATGGTAACTTTTGTTAAGCTCCTTCTATATCTGAGTTAGAAGTGGCAACAAGTGGTTGGAAACGCAAGACTATTGCCAAAAAACACCACAACTGGATCATCTCCCAAGCAGAAGTGTGTAAAGTTTGAATTTACTAAGCTTACGTCTGGTACATTCGATAGGTTCTTCCTATACTTATTTATTTTCTTACTTGCCCCAGAGCCCAGAGTACATGCGTCTTCGACTATCAGCACTGACAGTGCAAGCCGGCAGCCAGCTCCCGTAGGAGGTGTTTCTCCTTTTGGTTTAGATGCATACGCTAGCCATCCCATCCTGCCTCACTTAGTTGCTGCTCAAATTTTCACTTTGTTGTTGTTGCACCTCAGGCCTCCAATCAACCTTACACATTCCCTACAGACTCCTTTGCCCCTGTGGTGGAGGCCTCCCTCATTCAACCCTCACCATATCTTACCCGGCCATTGCCCCCTCTTCTCATGTTTGAGGCGCCCAATGATCCTGTGGCGTATATCAAGGACTGTCGCAAGGCTTTGCGTATAAGCCTTGAAATCAATTTGGACGTACCCGCCTGTGGGATTCTGTTGTGGAGGCATGTACTGCTCAATACCTCATGAACCTTGGCAAGGACCGTGACATCCAGTGGCCAGATATTGACTGGCCATAACTCTCAGTTGTTCCCTTTCATCCAAATACTCTTTTCTGTGCTGGTCTGGTAGTGTTATTTGCTGTTGTATTGCTGTGAAGATTTTTCCTTCATTTCGGATACGCTTCTCTTCACTGGTCTGGAGTGGTAGTTGTTACTTAATATCCCTGTAAAGTGTCCCTGTCAGTTTTTGTAGTCTAAGCTGTAGCCATGTCAATTTGTGTCATTCAACCGAAATTGAAGCGCGTGAGTGGCATCTAAGCAAATGGTCTGGAAACATCAGACAATCTTTCCTTCAACAAGAAGAACAGCAATGGTTATTGTAGCATGGCAATTTGTGGCACACCGGTTCGCTAAGAATGCAATTGGTCATGTGACTGCGTTCTCTTGATCTCCACATGTGCATAGTGGGTTATGTGCTTGGATAGTATTCCATTAAACTCTGTACATAGCATCAGGTGATGGAACCGGGTGGGATACATCACCTTGCATCTGCGGGGTCACTCCGGGGGGCTAAATATGTGCGCACGAGGTGGGGACGCATTGCACACATAACGTTTGGAGTGCGTCAGCGTGTGTGGGAAGTTAAAGGCGCGTCGGCGCATATGGAGATCCAAGTGCATCGGTGCGTGAAGGTATTCGGGCGCATGAGCTCATACGATCTTTGGGAGCACGTAAGCGCAAAGGGGTTGAGAGCACGTCGGCGCGTAACGGTTGTAAGGGCGCTACTTCACCTGAAGAATATAAAAACGCGGGGACGTGTACATCAGGAAAACAGTGTGCGTCTCCCAAGGTCTCCAGTGAACGGTAGAGCCAAACGAGACGCTGAAGAAGCTTGTGGCAGGAGGGAGCACTCACAAGTGCTCACAAATACTCGACCAAATAGCCGGACATGAGTCAGGCGATATCTCATAGATTTCATAGTCATGTGTTCAAGATACTCTAGGCATATGTATCATCTCTATCGGTACTTCACAAGTCTCCCAACCTGAAACTACAAGCTCCATTCCAGGCAAGCATCAACCACAAGGGGTTTGTTTGAGTCTCAACAGTCCAACAAGAGTGCGCATTTACTCAATTTGTGATTCGTAACTTCCCCTTAGTTAACAAGGCACATCTACTACTTCAATGCAGTTGGCTGAGGCGCCCAGAAGCATAAGATGTTGCTTTGAGGTGGAAGGGGAGCAAAGCACGCCTTAATCCTCCATACCTCTCCCCACAATGGTAAAAACCAAAGCCGTTGAAGGATACAGGCTCTCCAAATGTAAGGAGGACATGCAAGTTTTGCCACTTAAGCTGTGCAAGTTACTTGTGCTTGTTGCAGTAGTTCCTGGATATGTAATCTTGCCCCTCACCTCTTGTCCAACCGTTCCGTCTTCTGGTACTGCACCTCCGCAATTCGTGCCTCATGGCATTGTGCCTCCTGTTCAGTACCTGTCCACTGCTGACTGCGGCTTCTGCCCAACACCCAAGCCAAAGCATGCTGCTAACCCCTTGTGATACGCTCAACCCAGATAAGTCTGCTTAAACTGCTTTGGATGATGGTATTGCAACCTCCAGCAATTGTGAGTACAACATTCAAAATCAAGGACTAGGACTCACATGTTGGATCTAAATGCTAGTCCTTTGTCACCCTTTGATTCTTTTTTTTGGACGGAAGGATCAGGTTGTGGATAACAGAAATCTGTCTGTTCACGAAGGTATAGTCAAGCAATAACACAGTAGCTGTTTCCTGTTAGGCTGAGCAATCTAGTTGTCTGGCCTACAGACGTCACATGCACCAGATCTAATAACGTGTTCACAAACATGAGGCCACATTGTCAATCTAGTTAAGGAAAGTCATAAACCTGCAAGGGCAGGTTCAAAACCAGAAACTAGATTGAATGAGCTCACCCAGACATTCAGCCACTTTTGTGGCATCCAGAGGCTCAGGCCAGAGAGCTACACAAACCAGTGTCATTGCATCATCTTTCCCTGCTTTCCCTACCACTGTCAGCACTGTTGGTGTTCCGGCTGCTGTAGCGTCCGTGACAAGGTCAACCACAGTGTTGATTATGAGTAAGTGATTCTGAGCAAGATATGACAAGTTATGTTCTGGTTAGCAAGGCAAACATGTTATTGAACAGTGTGTGCACTTGCAGGCACTGTTTGGCAGCGGACATGGAAGTTTTTCTAGTTCTCAAAGAGATACTAGTATGTGGGATCTTGATCATATGAATCTAGTTTGCCAAACTGGTGTTGCCAAGCTTTAGCATCTACTTTGTTCTAGGATGCACTGGATGACGTGAAAACAGAGGATGGAGAGTAGCAGGGATATTGTGGTGATGGCATTTGCAGACTATTGCGTCTTCCATTTCACGAATTCTCATGGCCGCATCACAGTACATCCAGACTGGGATGACAGCTTGGAAAATGAAATAGGTATTCTTGAATGTTTCACACAGTGCATTCACTGAATAAATACCAAGGGCAACATCCTTATCTGGTGACTGCATGGACGATGTGCAAATGTTAGATAATCAGAGTGAACAAGTGATGTAATGTGGATGATATGCATGCAAAAGTAGAATCAAAAGGCGCACGGTGATGGTAGACAATGGTGAAAGCCAAGAATGAGAAGTGCCAACACAGAAGGGGTAAGTACCATAGTAAGCACCTGCTTACATGCGACAGGATGTAGACTGAACCTCACGGAGAAACTGGCCAACACACAGAACGTCAGACACACTCCCTCAACTGCCTGAAAGGAGCTCGGCGCTGTGTTCCGTCCGGGCATGATGTTGGTGGATGAACACAGGCTAAGTATAAACTGGCATCGATGGTTGAGAACAGGTAAGCCCTAGGGAAAGCGGGAAGGAGGTACCAAGTGCCAGCAGGATCAGAAGGCAAAACCAGTACAAGTCAAGGTTGAGGGACTGCTCAAGGCATTCGCAAAATTTTGCGTGCAATTGCACAGTCAATTAATTGGTATTTGAGTAACTATCTTACGCCACTTAGGTTGAAGTCAAGAAAGTGCCAGCTCTAGTGTGAGTAGTAAATATATCTAGGTGCAATGGCTTGCTATGCAGGGAAGCTTATTTTAGCCGCAGGTGAGGCATGTAGTGACAGTACAGGCCGTGGGATATCGGATTGGCAATGGGAGAACGAGATGCTACTTATCATATCTCTATGCTTGGCTTGATAAAATACAGCCCTGGTCAATGCAAAGTCTCACATGATCCATTTTGACCTTTAACTTGCCCCAAGAATTGATGAATTTTGTGAGAAATACTAGCATTTCTTGAGTTGTTAGAACAGTTAAGCAGGCTGTGACCCAGTGCTTCACAACCCAGAACCTGCCACCCAACATGGGTGGAACAAAACTAGACTACTGATTCAAGGCACCAAGTTAACCAAGAGCAGCAATAGATGCTACAGGTCCAGCAGAATGCCAATATGATTATGAGGCTAAATCAGGAAGAGCCAGGGGGTTAGAAGTCAGCTGGTGTCCCAGATGAGGAGCTGGATCCAGACAGAATTGCTAAAAATGGTTTTTGATTTGCTAGGTTGAATCAAAGCTGTTACTTGTGATAGTAGTGCCAACCAATACTGCCAATGCCAAGCAGGTGTGTACAAGATGGCATCGTGGTTTGATAAGGCAAATTCAAGATTAAAAACAGCTTCAAGAACTCACAGGGTCATATAGCTTTGAAGAACCTAGCTATTGACCCTAAGTTCTTTTGCTGTGCTCCACCACCCCAATTAGCTCTCACTTGTCAGAGTCAGCTATTCCCCTACCTCAAGTAAGGCAACTATCTGAGCTTACATTGGCTGTTGGCAGCCAGCTGACAACCCCTGACCAGTTTTTTCCTGCTTTAGCCATACGTTGTCTTAATATGCCACAGACCCCTGGTGTAGTCAAACTTGAAGAAATGTGCAATGTGCTGTCATACACTAGACGTAAACCTGAACTAAAATCACATTCTGGATGCCACTGGATGACACTCAACACCAGTCATGTCAGGTGAAACCTATTAGGTTGGTGATGTCACAATCTTTGGTGTGATATGTGCTATGTTTGACTTGTTCACCTGCCCCTGTGTTGTGCCACGTCCGTTTTGTCGGTTTTTGATGCAAGAACAATGCATCTCGTCGTTTTTCCCTTATACCACACTACTCTTGGATGCGCTCCGACATATAACTCTCTCTTGGGTTATTTCTGGTCTTCACGCCGTTTACCTCCCTCTCGCTTCTTGGGTTGTGACATCAATGTTCATCTGCATTGTTCCCTTGTCAATGACACTGAGCGGTGCTTAGTTTTCATTGTTGCTCAGGATCAATGACTTGTCACAACCCTTGGTGTGGCATGTGCTTGCTGTCTTGTCATCCTTACTTGCCCCTCTCTCACTTGCCACGTCTTTGTTGCATGCTTTGTATGTTTATCCTTGTTACTCCGTCGCTTGCTTTTAGCGCTCACCTAGACATGTCTGCTGTTGGTCTCCTTCTTATACATGTGCTCCGTTTGCTTGTGTAGACGACGCTAAGCGTCGCTTACCCGTAGTTTGCTTGGTCCTCTGCGTGCACCTCATGTATTCGCCTGTAGTGCTTGCTTTCTACAAGATGCCACAAAAAACCGTTCTTGCCATTACAAGAACAATTTGCCTTGTCGTTTTCCCTTCTCACAAGGCTGCATTTGAGTTCCCTCTGACAAACAGGCGTCTCTTGCGTGATGTTCAGGTCCTTGCGCCGCCCACCCTTCTACACTCCCTGAAGTTGTAACCATCTTCTTTGGGCAGAGGAATTGCCTCTCTGACAGAGCGTGTCAAATACTAAGGGTAGGTGTTCCACATGTTTTACGATTGTGCTTCAGCAGACTACTAGGTTGTGAAGGTACATCAACATAAAAACCCCCATCTACGAGGTGAACATATGCCCCACAAGTACCAGGCAAGTTACACAGGCAATGTAGTCACCCTGCTGCATCACTAAGCTGACCATGTTGGGTGCCCTTGGCAGTATGGCACGGGGTGTAGGTAAGGCTTCTTCCTTGACTCTGATTTGTTCATACATGTCCTTCCTACCTAGCAAAGCTGTATACTTGGATCAGCTAAGTCAGAATCTTGAGGATACTTTCTTAGTATTGCCATTTATCTTGTGCATGTCTAGCGCTGTTTGTAGCTGAATGCTCCTGTTTTCCAACAATCAGCTATACACAGCATAAGATAATCTTGGTGCCTGTAGTTTGCTCTCACCTTCCTGTTTTTCCATCATGGCATTGCTTGTCTTCCAACTGGCATTCCAAAGCTTAGGATAAGACATTCAAAACTTGTGAATGTCGTTTTTGTCCACGATTGGTATGGTGTGGTGTTTTGCTCCAGAAAGACGCAGGACAACTCTGCTCATTAGCTTGCACAGGTCTTGATCTTCTTACTGAAGCATTTCCCCCATAGGTGTACTACCAAACCGTGATCTGTGTTGCCATCACCACCCTTCTGAGTCTTGCCTTCCGACTGCTGTAAGTCACTCTCTACCAGCGAATTTCATTTTTGTTTTTATCATGATTTGGGGTGTGCTCGAGTCGCAGTAAACAAAGTTCAAAGTAAGTATATGGTGGTTTCCTCATATGTGAGTGCACATAGTCCAAGCACTGAATCCGGGCCCTCATTGGTGGGTGCTTGAACTTGTGGATAATACCAGGTATGTGCGATAAACTCACAGCATGTGGTAGTTGAATTGGTACGTCCCTCATAGTCACATTTTGGGTTACCATGTAGACAAGTCCCTAGTCTTAAATGCTCAAAATAAAAGTTTGATTGGCTAAACAGTAACAGAACAGATTTATGGAATTTTAAAAGGCTTTGTTAGAAACAAAAAACCAAATCCTGTGATGTATTGTTGTCTTTTGCGCTCCTCAGTCCCCTCCATACCAAAGTTTTTCCACACCGCCCTCCACTGTTTAAATACCTGGCAATGTTCAATGATAATGACATTGATCACCAGCGTCTACCATCAGTGGTAATGTTAGCATCCAGTGACCTCCACCATCAGGTGTAGGGTGAGCACCATTCATTCACTTCACCTTTGTTCAGGCAGAAATTACTGGGGAGTAAAGGAGGGAAGTGCCGGGAGTGCAGATGTGGCTGATAACCAGTGGCGGATAGCCGTGTCCACCCCTTCTATTTTTCAGATGTAGCATTGCCACAAGCAAGCAATGCACATGTACAAAGAGAAGCAAAGCATCACAAGTGAATCTAAGCAAGCACTCAGGGCAAGCAACAGAGACGTACAGGAAAAAAGGAAAAAATTAGAATACACACAACATATATGTGGCAAGGACAGACGAGCAAGAGAGACAAGTAGAAACAGAATATGTCGCATCAAAGGTTGTGACACCTAGGGCCTCCCAGACAAACTCTCAATCATGGTTTGCCCACCCCAACCCTTCCACTCCTTGCGTATGATCCATTCAATTGCCAGCTGGTTTGTGTCCCTTTGCCCCTCATGTTTTTGAATCAACTCTGGGCTCTCAGCTTGTGTCTCCCTTCCTTACAGCAATTTGGGTTTACCAGTTGTTTACCTTGACCAATTTTCCCTGATGCTGAAAAGCAAGCTCACCAGCAAGCATGCTGTCCAAAGTAGAGATATACACTTTTCAATTCATTGTAAATCCCACTTAAGGAACTGCATCACCACAACGCCCATCCTTGCAGCTGGCAGCCTTGAAGCCAATATGTCTTGTTATTCTTTCATTTCAGCCTGAGGCTATGCACCAGTTTCTAACATTGAGATACAGAAAATTTTGCGGGATGGAATCAATGACGCTGCTGATGGTTGTATACTGGAGAGGAACTTTTCAAGTCCTTCAGAAAGGAGATACAACAGCGTTGGGATAAAGCAACTCAGGAATTATTTCTTTCAGACAGCAGCATTGCGTTTTGTAGCCAGTATGATGATGATGTATACATCTCATTGCCTATTACTCTGATTCTGCGCAACAAAACTATCATAGTATATATCTTTGATTTCTGCAGAAGCATATATGCCTGCTCCAGCTCAGCTTCAACTGTTTGCGCTGCAAGCAAGAAGTCCTGTTGAACATCAATATGATGCTGATGCTTACCAAAACTTCAATGAGCAGGCCCCTAGCCTAATTCTTTATCCACATTGTTGGACAAAGGCTCCATTGATATATACAATCCATCGTTCACGTATAACACTCCCTCTTCACAGCGGTGACTTGTATCTCTTTAAAAAAGGAATCAATGCTGTCTCATCAAACCAAGGCAAACAATGATAAACAAGACACTGCTACTTGTATATCACTTCAACAAGATTCTGGCTTGATAACATTGACTAAGCCAAAATCTCCAGTAGCAAGTAAAACAGTTCCTGGCTGTAAGTCCCATTAATACAATGATACCTGCATTTCTTACATCGTGACGTACACTATTCTTGACTTCACTCACATGTTTATTGAAGTTGCATTGGCAAAGCAAATTCAGAGTACCAGTGTTGTAAGTCTTCCAAACAAGCTGCTCATTGTTCAGCTAGACAAGATCAGTAATACAATGAAAATTCACAGCAGTGAGTGTATTGGAGCAATTCCAGCAGATGATTTGTCGTTTGGTAATCATGAAATTGTACATGCTCAAAGTTATGAGACAATTTCTATAGGGGCACATTCTATGGCCAGTGAGTACTTTCCACTCTACCCTTGCAGCTGACAAGCATTGGTCAAATCCTGATCACCTACACTTCAATGACTCTGCACAGGCCACACATGGCCTGCTGCTTTTTGATGTCACTCCTAAATAAAAGATTAGAACTGGAGCATTCAGGCAATGTGACAAGGGTAAATTGATTCCGCACCCACCTCCCATCTCCGGTCTTGGGTCTACCAGCGAAACACAGGTAGTATGCGGGATGCACTGGAGCCCTCATTCACGAGTGAAGCTCTAAACATCTTTCAATGCTTCACGCCAGCAGATGAGTTTCAATTTTTGCAAACAAGTCCAAGTCACTACTTTCGGGCCCCACTCCTCTTGATCTGGTCTTAGCCTTTGTTTACACTTAGAACTCCAAAGACAATTAGTCAATAAGATAGCCGAAACCTGATATTCCTAATGTACAATTTGTTTAAGCTGGAGCTGCCCAATCCAATGAGCTCAACAGTAGTGCCTACTATCTGATAGAAGAATATCATATTGAGGAGCAAGGTTTCTGGTGGTATAGTGGCAATGAATCTACAATTATAGCTGAATGGTTTGAGCCTTCATATAGATCTAGATCTGGGTGGTGGTATTCACTCATTTGAATTGCAAGCTCACTGCTTTTCTATTCAGCACTACAGAGCAGCTGCAATTTCACAGTTTTGTAGTGTATGTTATTGTGACTACAAAGGGCCTACATAGACACCAAGCCGACAACACTGTCAACAAAAAGTGCATACCAGTGCTTTCCATGGTGGCATAGACATACTGGCTATGAAGCCCAGGTTGCACAGTCAATGCCAACTGCTTTCTATCACACATCTGCTTGCAAGAAACTAAAATGGTATAATTAGGCATCAACACACAGCAGTGCAAAAATATGTAAAAAACCACGCATGCAAAACTAAGGTGATACAAGCAATGTCAGGGACAATGGAAGTGTGCAGTAGGCTCCATGGCGATTGTAATGAGTGCTCAAACATGTGGCTCACCAGAGATGGAGAACAAATTCGTAAAAAAAAAAACATAACGAGATCAGGTGAGCAATTGTGGTAGGATAGGGCGGGACAGTGCCTGTCTCACTGGTAGCAGAATTGGTGGTGATCTTCTACACAAGCACAACGGCACTGCGATGGGGATTTGCAATGCAGACGACTTCACTCATCATCCTTCATTGTGGCAGTAGGCTCAACAATGACAGGCGTGACACGGACATAAACTGCACAAAGGGTCTCAAATCTGTTTGCAGCCTTGGAGTGCTCGTGACGCTTGGGCAAGGTTACAAGGACAACAACTTTGCAGATTCAGTCTTTTATATCCTACTCGTTGCTAAATAACCAGATTAGCTTGAGCAGGGGGTGTGGTCCCCAAGGAGCTTGAGGCATTTTTGTGTGGGCCTACTTAGCCTTAGACTTGTTGTCCCCACAGCTGAGGCCATTATAACTGATCATTTAGTGGGACAACCTGAAGGGCAAGGTCATAGCGGTCTAGGAGGTGTGGCCAGGAGGGCAGGTGGGGAAAAGCAGGTAGTCTGGGTTGTGCATATTGCCATTGGGGTCAACGCATGTGTGCAGAGCTCCTGTGCTGGCCAGAGTATCACATGTCAGGAAAATTCGGATTTATGGTTATGACCTGCAATCATAAGTTAGCCTAACT
Source organism: Ceratobasidium sp. 392 (assembly GCA_019677385.1). Lineage (NCBI taxonomy): Eukaryota > Fungi > Basidiomycota > Agaricomycetes > Cantharellales > Ceratobasidiaceae > Ceratobasidium > Ceratobasidium sp. 392. The sequence continues at coordinate 13,006 of WSLO01000215.1, forward strand.
GTTTCAATCATCCCAATTCAACCACATTGAGGATGATCAAAGGAAATTGGACTAACCGTGCTGTTTGGCTTGTGAGGGTGTATCTTGCCTGAGGTCAGTAAATTTGAAAAATCCATGAAGTACCATAATTTGCCTATATCACATGCAGTTCAGTGTCTATGGATCATGATTCGGCAGAATACAGTCTTAAACAAGGGGGGTAGTTGGTTCTTCATGATCCTGTGATTAGTGATGATAAGGCTTACTTTGCATGAATGATAACTTCATGTTCTTCTAATGCAAGTTCAGCATGTGTAGGCCACAATCTTAGTGCAAACTTTGAATGTGAGTTGGTATAAGTGGTGAGAAGGCCAAAACAGCGAGTGGCATTATGCCACAAGAAAAGTGCACTGAGTGCAACAAGAATGAAATGAACAGAGTGATAAACAAGATAGTAGGATCAAGGCAAGTGCACAGGACTGAGTTAACTATCAGGTGTTGATTTACGGCTTGGGACTTTGCCCTGGCCAGGGTAGTAGTATGGCAAGCAGAAAAGCTTCACGTATGAACCAACCTACTTATCAACCCGAATGCAATCTACATGGCAGCAAAAGCACACAGGTTGTATGGAAGGGCCAGTGAGTAGTGAGTGTAAAACAGTCAGCAGAGTGAACAGGAAAACAAAGGTGGTGGGATGAGGAGGGACTTTAATCAAAGTGGAAACATTGAGTACAAGCACACCATTTTCTCTTGTCACTTGCTCTTCAAATTCAACTGTTTTCTCCACCATGTCTTAACTTGCATCTGCCTTCACAGTTGTGTTCCTCTTGCAACACAGAACTCCCTGTACCCATACTCCTCAAACCTGAATTTGATATTCTACAATCAGATCTGTCCAAGCTGTATGGGGCTGACTGGTAGACCTGCTGTGATGTGCTTTATCGCTATATGAGGCAGCCAGGAATTACTATCAGCACTGAGAATGTAAGTACTTTCATTTTTTCTATGCTACCATGCAGTTCACTCAACTACTTGAGTGTCTCAGAGCAAGCATCATGCTCATGCATTCTGGCATTCACCATAGAGCAAGGACAGCAAAAGGAACTTAGATACATCTGAACCTGTCCCTGTCTCTGCTACAGTTCTAGATGTGTTAGGCCTTGACTGACCTTTGCCCATACTGTAGGGAGAACAGGCAACTGCTTAGCTGCCTATTAGAACAGAGATATACAGTGCACGCCAAAAACCTATTGGAAAGCCTAGTCACACTACTGTAGCTGATGCTCTGTGAGATCCATATGGTTACATAAGCTGAGCACCTACGTAATAGCTGCACAGCATCCAGGACCCATACATTCTTGCCATTGGTCAGTGCATTCCAAATGTGGCCATGTGAGCCGAAACACGTACAAAGAATGGAGTTAGGGCCCAGACTCATAGGGTTCATTTGAAGGCAGTGTTTATGTTTGGACTTCTCTGAGGATTTGCTAATAGACCTGAGCGAAGTTTGTAATCTTTCCTGTCATTACTCAGTTACCTGATTTCCTTAGAAATGCGGTCATGTGATGTAGCGTTGTACCATGAGCCTGGACCCAAAGAAACCACAAATAACATGATCTTAAAGAAACTTCCTTTCCTCTGCCTCCCACAATACCTCAGCAACATGAACAAATGCAGTGCTATCTGACTATAGATGAATGTCATACTCACTTGTACTTAAATTGAGGAAGCAACACATACAAATGTATACAGATATACAGACACAGGACCCCCTAGGAAGCATTGAGTAGCCTGGATTGTTGCTCCCACTTCCTACTCACACAAGATGTCTATGAATCTGCGCCAGGATGGTGCTCCAGCTAAGCAGGTGGAACAGGAGTGGGATGAATACCTAGATGAGTCTGGCTATGACTCAGCTTTGAGAATGAACGCCCAAAGCCTATTCCTTCACTGAACCCGCACCCCATTCCTGACTGATCCTGACCCTGTGAGTGGGACCCTGCCTCTGTACATCATTGTTCGGCTTGGATTGTATGCAGTCAAACTAGCATAAGCAAATTTTCCTTACTACATTTATTTTTGTGTTTGAATTCACCAAACGCAAGCTCCACAGCACATCCAGAGGGTTCAAAGCTGCTTACAAGTGCAATAAGTCTTGAAAGGCATCCATTGCTTATGTATCTCATTCTATGCCGGACCAGCTAATCACGACTTTTTTCTACACTTCCATCCATACCAGCTTCTGCATCAACTTTGTCATGTGCTTTTTGAGGATGTGGTTCCACTACCTGTGTTACAAGATGTTTGGTCCTCAATCTTCACTTCTCAGTTGGAGGGGTTTGATTAGGAGACCGAAATGCATAGGGATGCAGCTGGAACACATGCAAGGCTTGATATTTCAGTCCTGCTTTGTGATTATGGGCATGGTTGCATTGTGTTGCAGGATTCGTGGCCGAAAACAGATTGGTTGCCAGGTAATCTATCTGCTTTTAATGGTCAGGAGTTTTCTTGTGATGTTGAGCCATGGAGTGGGTTAAAGAGGTGTTGCTTCAATACTTTGTTCACTGTAATGTCTTTTCACATTTTGATCTCCATGATTCTGGCTGTTTTTCATCTGAAACAGAGCTGAAGGCCATCCTCAAGCTCAAAGCTGTACCCTCTTGTCATTAGATACCATGTATGCTTTGCAATACTAGTACTGTGATGGATTTTTGGAACATTTGTACATCAAACATAAAAAGAAATAGATCAGTGCCGTGACTAAACAAAACATAAACATAAACAAGAATGACAAACAAAGAGCAAGCAATGTATGCACCCTCTGATTAAAATAGAACAAACCCCTAGAATATTCTAGCGGTTTGCTGACTGATGATAAAACCTGTGTCCATACAGGCTCAGGTATTTGCGAGGCACACATATACACCTCCAAGTAATAACCTGCATGCAGCATACAGTGTGCACTCACTTTGCGCCCTGTTACACGGCGGATTTTGGACTCTAGATTATGATATAAAGTTCTTAGTTTCACTCTCACTCAATGTACCTGGTTTAACTGTCAATTTACAATTGTTCAAGCTGGTCTATACGCAGGTTGTTTCTGTGTCTTACTTGTTTACTATTGTTTGCTTGTGTTTTACTAGGTGCGCCGCTAGGATTACTGTCACTAACTTAGCTTGTTTGTATTTACATATAGTAACCAAGCAATTTTCCAGCAATTGTAGACGGTTAGTCCTCATATCATATGGCCCATGGAATTTGGACAAGTGCAAATGAAGCATACAAAATGAATACATCAATCTGGACTGATAAGAACTCCTGCAGGTCCACCACTAGACATGCCAGAGGGCAGCATGACAATCTGATAGCTATGGACAGCCAGGAAGAGGTGGAGGCCATGGGACCCTTCTAAAGCTGGGCCCCCTGTTTTTTGTTAAGAACTAGCACTAGGAGCCCGGTTTTGACCCATCTGACCCATAACTGGCACCAATTTATCTTGATATAGTGCACAGCATTGGAAGAATTTTTTGCTGGAACAGTCGTGGCAGATGTGATTGCCAGCCATTTGCTGTGCTTCCAAGGGTTTTAGCTGAGCTCAAGCGGTATACGGACAATTCTGGTAGTGATGTGACGAGTTTCTTGGACGAAAATGAGCTGCTTCAGATGATCAATTGTAATCCGGAACAGCTACCTGCCTCAAGACTTTTGTTACGCTTCATCCCTCGCGGATCTTGAATTATCTACGACACGGCTGTAAGTCACCATATGCCAGCAAAGAACGTGGATTCTAACATTTCTCTCTAGCATTGCACATCTCCTGGCTGCGCAGACAAGCACAGAGCACCACAGTGGTGCCATCTCCCCAGTCTCTGCGCCATCACGCCTCCCCACACAGCCATTGGCGCCTTCTTGTGGCCTGCAGCATTGGCACCTTCTTGTGGCCTGCAGCCATCCGCACTCTCTCAAGCGTCATCGGGCCAGAATAAAGGCGGGGACAACGTCCAGCGCTTGGCACAGCTGCCTTCCGCTCTGGCCCAAGGCAATATGTCTGGCCCGGGATCTCGTAACCTGTCCATCACCGCATTGTGTGCACCCTGTGAGCCATTGGCTGGTCAACTTGCGCGCAACAGCGCATCTGGTTCCATTAGCAGTGCTGCAGTGCTCCCCCATCAAGATACTCTCGCACTGGTGCTTCTGACTCCACTCCCGCTCCCTTGAAGAGACACCTAGCAAAGGTGGGCCGAACACCGTGGGCAACCTCTCCCGTGTTATGCACTCTGATCCTCTCGATATCTCCGGGGCTGCAAACACCGAAGTTGTTTGCGCTACTTACACCCATCTTGATGGTGTGTACAAGCTGCACAAGAAGGTAGCCGAGAAGAAAGAGGTTGCTATTCAGGAGGGCATAGATCATAACAAGGCCATGCACCAGCTCATGTACCAGATCATGAAGGATGTGCACGAGCAGAAGCAGCGGATCAACGCAGAGCGTGTGCTACATGAGGACCAGGTCCGGTTGGACCGTATGCAGATTCAGGTGGACATGCTAGCCATGACTCACGTCATTATGGACATTTTGCTTAGGTTGCTAGAGCTAATGTCGCATATTGAGTTTCATGCTATGTTGGAGCGGGCGCAGTTCCAAGTCGCGCAATCACTAGGCTACCCCTTGTCTGTGGCGTATCCAGGACCTGCACCACTTCTTCCTCCTCCTATGCCCATGTCCTACGCGCCCATGCCCTATGCCTACATGCCGTTGCCTCCTGCACAGCAAACCCAAGCTGGCCCAATCAATCACATGTATTGGCTATGTGATGTTACTCCCACAAGCGGCAATCTGCCAGGTGCAAGCCAACTTGAGGACCTGGGCACAATTGCTGGGACGCTGCGTGCCACGGCTATGAGGGACGACGAGATGGACGTAGAGAGCCTGTGACTCCATGATGAGCTGGACAACAATCAGGACCATCAGAAGACCGGTGGAGGCAAGGGGCCTGTGTATCCACACAACCACTAGGTCACCGGCTAGCCAGCAAATGTGATTGGTACATTGTCTGACTCTAATTTCTGGCAAGTGGACTCGCACTTGGACTTGCTTTGAGATATCGTGCCCCTCCCCTGCCCCGTTGCTTGCGTTTATGTGCTCTGGTCTGTGACCAATGTGTTCTTGAACTTCTTGAAATTTCTTAAAAAATTGACTTACACACACAAAACCAATCCAATATGTCTTTTTTCTATTTACATTTGAAGCAATATTAATTGAGTATAGCTTTGCCCCTATTACTTGTCTTGTCCTTGTGCTAAAGAGGGCAAACTACATCCACGCACCATAACCAAAATGCTCAGCCCACTTGAAGTAAGCTCACGTCACCCCCTCCGTATTGGTCCTGACCATCCTCACCCAGATTGGATTCAGATCCACCGTCAATTTCATAATTGTCAAGGTGAGCATGCAAGCCATTGGGGGAGTCACCAAGGTTGGTGGGGACAGAGCATTCTATGGCTGGGTCCCTTAGCGCTTTTTCAGGTCCCTGGATTTCAAACTCAGTAGTTGCATAATTACTCATGTAGTTACTTTGTCCTCAACTTGTGATGTACATAGGTGTGATCAGCTAATCAATGCACATCTAACAGGCCCAAGAACATACAATGTGAAGCAAAGATGAAGAATTTGATATGTCAGTAGCTCACCAGGATTATTCCCTTACAGCGTTTTGCCTTTATTTCACTGAGCAAAACTATTGAGCACAAGGGTTAAATATCAGAAAGAAGCCAGAAATCTTGCAAAACATACAAGACTTACAGGGTTTAGATGCGGCAGTGTTTGCCAAAATTTGCTGGTTTATCCTAGTTTCTGGACAGGTTTTGACCATTTTTGGTCAATTCTGGCACTGTAACGGCACCAAGGATGCCAGTTTTTGGCATCTTCCAGGTCAGAAGGTGCCAGCTAATGGAATTCCCAAAACCGGGGGCCAACTTTGGTATTGGGTACAGGAACAGTAGAGCCAGATGTGCCAGTGGTATCTGCAGCTGGGGCAGTTGCCTCAGACTTGCTAGGTGACCATGAATCATTGTCCATGCTTTTGTCTATGCCATTCCCTGAGCTGCTCTCAGAATTATCCTCCAAGGTTTTGGTGGCTGTAGCAACCTCAATGGCTGAAGGATAGAGCAGAACAGACAAAATGATTCATAGGCCACTTGCCTGTGGGTGGGTGCCCATTGGTAAGCTTCAAAGCAGGTAAGTGGCTACACAAATAGGGGCCAGAGTGCATCCACTCACTTTGTTTCACAGATTTGCCAAGCTCTTGGGTTTGTGAGGGGCATCAGGGAACAGCTCATTGAACTTGCCATACACCTTAGCCCTGCCCAAATTTCCCTTTAGTATCTGTGTGTTGACAATATCCACAAACTGTTCCTTGTGCATCAGGGTAAGGTCCTTCAATCCTGGCACTCAGCCACCATGATGCTTGGCTGGTTTTTACTTGCAAGAACACACTAGAGAGTGATAGAAAGTATCAGAGAAAGAATTAAGCAAGTGTTGAATGTTGTGGTGGGGTGGCTGTGCCCCAGGTGTTGTCTTCTTGCCTTCCATAGGCAATTGGATAGGTTCTGCTGCCCACTAGCGTGTGCAATTTGTGGATATGGTTGTTACTGAGGCCAGGACCAGCCCATGCTTGGAAGAAATGTACTATTATAATTATGTGTTATGTGTACATACAAACGAGGAATTTCTGAGGGCAAAAATTGTTGACCCAAATAGTCTCTGGTAGGGATGGGAGATGCCATGCACCAGAGGTGCAAGGACACAGCTGGCCACCCCAAACTGCAAGAGTGACTTGCTGCCAAACAGTGGCAAGGAACCTGTGGCAAAGCACAGGGAGCAGGCGCCAGGCAAACAAGCAGAACAACTGGGTGTATGCACCAACTGGCGCTAGCACAGGTGGCCACCCTGCCAACATGAACACGCATGTGAAGTGCACATGTGATGGGTGGTGGATGGCTTGGCAGTCCACTGTGCATGAGCTGGACTTGCGTCAATTTGTTTGGTATGTTTACATGAGATTGCATCTGTGTTGCACTAATACCTGAAATATGCATCTGAGCGGCAGCAACCCATTACCTTGACAACTCCTGGAGCCATGCCTGCCTTGAGCAGGTGTTATGGATCTGGGTAAAATTACTTTCCTGATCGATTTCAAGAAAATAATGATTCCTGTATGATCCACAAGTTGAAGATATCAACTAAAATGTCCTGACATTCCTAAGCTAATTTAGCTACCTTATATGTTATTCAAGATAATACTACTGTCTAGCTGTAGATGTATACTCAATATAGCAAAAGAGCAATGCTTAATATGCAAAGTGCTGTCACTACTAAACTTGAATATCCACCCTGACCACTTGTGGCAAGTGACAACAAATAGTGCTACTTAAATCACTTATTCTGATTGCCAATGCTTATCAATCTTGAAATCACTTCAGAGTTATCTGAACCTGGTGTTGGTAAATAGACTTAAGGACTGATTCAGCTTATCACAATAAGAACTCATGAATATCCAAAAGTAGCCCTGGGCTATGCAACTCCAACAAGATCATTTGCAGAGGAATCCAATCAGGGGATCCTGAGCAATTATGCATACAAGTTTGAGGCACAGCATCTAGTGGCTCAAAATTGATGGTAATGCACCAGACTATCAACTAATCAGACAGCCACCAAACTCTGTCAAAAGGTGAGCTTATATGGCAGCTGATGAGCACAAAAATTCAGCCCAGTGGTACATGAAACATAGCCAAAACCAGCTGCATATAAGCAACAGTCACTAGACCATAAAGTCAAAGATTTCATATCTTTATGAGTTTAGATCCAATCTGTATGTCCTTGTATGTATTCAGAAGGTGAAACAAAGGTGTAGATGATCACATGAAGAGATGTGAACATGTACAAATATCTCCAGAGATATTTAAAAAACAATGCATAAATAGACGGAAAAGCCAGCAATAAAATGCCCAAAAATCAGAATAAATCCAAACAGACTTTGTAGAGTACACTAAGGGATAATTAAAGGCATAGACTCCAAAACACCCCACATCCTTAACTGCAGGCATGTGATGCCCCCAATGCAAAAGGTGTGGCCTGTGACTTTTCAAAACCTGGCTGAGACTGTATCTGGTTGCACCAAGTGAGAAACCTCTTGTGTGTCAGAATCTTGACTCAGCCAAATTTCTGGTGAACAAACATGTATAGGTGCGTGTTGTCAGGGATGCTCAGGCTGAGGTCCATGTGGTGGTAAATGGCTGTAACGGGATCAGTTACACCTGATTACACCATTATAGGACATATTCCCCTTTGTTCTAGCTTGTCTTGGTACTCAGGACGTGGAGTGTATGCAATCCATTGTTCAAAATGGTGGGGCATAATGGTTTGCTGGATGGGAGAACGGACAGGTTAAAGGTTTGTGAGGAGTCACCCATGACTTTGCCCAGCCTCAACATGGTCCAGTACATTGTGAAGGCAGCTGGGTGCACTGCATGGTTCTCAGCTTTCTGAAGGTTGAGGTTGGCGGCCAAGGTTTCAATCATCCGGAATGTAACCGGGGTCTGTGCTGGAGTTTTGGAGGATTTGGGTGTTAGGCTGCATGCACCTTTGATAACCATTTGTAATCATGGTCCCTTGTGCCAGGTGTGCCTGCTGACAATGTGCAATGATTTGATGCCAGTTATGTAGTTAGAGATGGACAAACCAGCCATAGATGCTGCCCAATCTGCCACAAAAGCGCAAAGTGTGAATTTGGTTACTGGTATGGCGAAAAAACCCTTGGTCTTGCAGAAATTTTGAAAAGCACAGGTGGCCAATGCGTAATTTGCATTCGTGCACTTTGCAAGGCTGCATGAGATGACTGCCTGAATGTTGGCTTTGTGGCTGGCTTGGGTCTTGCAGGTTAGTGAATGTTGCTCTGAGGGCAAGTCTCTTGATTGGTAGCAACACAGGTGAGCACAGTAATTGTAAGGGCAGGCAGCATGATTGTGTGGGCACCTGTCTGGTTTTTCTGTGACTGAGAACTGTGCCACACAGAAGGCTAGTAGGTTGTGACTAAGCCGTGGTATAAGATGGGACATGTGCATTGGGATGATGGTAGGAGAAGGCATGTTTGAAGCCTGGTCATGTGCACAAGCTGGTGGACAATATGATCCTCTAATGTACAGTCATGTGACTATATGCATGTAAATATGATCAATCTTTCTAAACTTGGATGTGATGTATACAACATGGGCTTGTAAATAATAGGACCAAGGTAGGTGAATTATGTGATGTGTCATAACTATGTGAATGTGTTTTCATCACAGATAAAAACAGCTACATGGTCTGGAATTGGCAGGAGGAACAAGGCCCAAGTGAAACCCAATGGTTGTATGTTCCAAGAGGGGGCATTCACTGGGTTCTCCAATGTGCAGACAAATGGTATTGATAGGTGGATGTTGTGCAACACTGCCAGAACTGCAATTTGTGCAATTGCACTGTTTTGGTACATGCTCCTTGACCTCCTGGCAAGCCACGTGTACACCACTCCCTGGTTGTTGCAATGGATTGTGACCAAAGTGTTAGCCCCTTGATGGTGGACTAACCAATGCACAGCCATTTTGACAGCAATTATTTTGGTCCAACTGATGTCCCAGCCACACTCCTTCCAACCCGGAAGGAGGCTCATGGATATGAACTCTGTGTCCATGGTTAAGCCAATGCTGAAAGACATTGAAGCATTATATATATCCGCAAGGACAAGGGGGGTGGTAAGGATGCTACAGTCATGCCCAGTCATGCCCAGGTGGGGTGTGGACAATCAAGCCAGCCACCAATGGGTGTCCTCTTGTGCAGATGGACTTGGCTCTCAGTTGAGGAAATAGAGGCCTCTCTGCCTGGGGTGTTTGAACATGAGATGTATGTGGCCTGATAAGCATGGCCTGCCATCTGGATTACCAGCACACAATGAACCAGGGATCCAACCAGTAACTCAGTATCCTTTAGGGATACTTTCCCTGTGGCCAGCCATTCCTGTAAATGCTTGAGTTATTTCCTGTTATGGGTCTGGGATCTGCACAGTTCTGTCAGGGATGTTCCATTCAAAGCCCAGGTATTGGAAAATACAGTGCGCCACAAAATTGATCGTAAAAACCTGACCAGACTGCTGCAGGTGTTGTGCCACAACAACTATCTGCTTACATAAGCCAAGCTCATCATATATCAGAGCTGAGCTTCTGGGCTACAGAAGGCATGCTGTTTGGTTCTGATTGGCTTGGTATAGCAGGAGATATGGCCAGCGGAGTGCAGTGGTTTTTACGATCAATTTTGGGGCAGGCATAGCAGCTGGAGCAGTGGCTGCTCTAGCTCCATGCACAGTGTGCCTGGCAGCCTGCAATTTTGTCTACACAGAGTTGAATGTGAGCGCTATCTTTGGTACAGCGGTCGTACTGTATAGCCAAACCACTGCTGTGCTAGGGCCTAGACTAGATATGGAAATGCCAGCAGCTGTATGATGTTGCTCAGTGCACCAAGCAGGGGACACAGATGCCAATGCCAGTCATCATGGGGGTTTTCAGGCATGCCATATCCAGTGGTGCTACTTGCGGGGCAAAATATCCTGCCTGCGCAGCTGGAACAGCCATACCTTACTTGGGCTGGGGGGTTTGAACACCAGTATTGCAGCTGACATGCATTTTTGTGGGGGAGATTGATACCTTTGAGTAGCCCAA